>VXBR01009962.1:690452-784024 GCA_013400215.1 Cisticola juncidis | reverse complement strand
GGAAAAAAATCTCCTTAGAGAAAAGTGGGAAAAGCCTGTTTATTCAACAAGTGAAGTGTGCATAAGCATAAAAACTGAATAATATGAAACAATAAAGCCTCCTGGCATTCTGGGGAGAGGTGGCAAATTGAGAGTGTCCCTGCTGTGGGTGCAGCTCGGCTCGCTCAGTCTCTTATCAGTTCCTCCAGCGCTGGAAAAAGCCCAGGCCCAGGTGGACCTCAGCTGGGAGATCCTTGTCTCTCTCTGTGTTTTTAGTCAAGGACAGGTTTAAATANAACATGGTCACTCAATTAACACGAGCTGAACAAGAGAGAGGTTTGAACCTTGGCAGCAGCAGAGCCTCATGAACACCCAAGCCCAGAACAGTGAGACCGGGAACAGTGTCACAACAGGGCCCTCCTGAACTGCTCACAGCTTCTCTTGCTTCTCCTCTCGATAACTCCTCTCTCTTTCATTTGTTCAGAGCAGATACTTATAATCATACACACTGTAGTTCAGTCTAAGAGGATTATTTCAAAGAAAACTGTTACCCAGTACACAGAAAAATATGCCCCAAGCATATTAGGAACAAGGAAACAAGTTGAAAAATAATAAAATAAAATCTCATTACAGTTCATCCCTAGGTACAGAAAATTCAGGCCATTATAATGCAACTATAGAGAACAGATGCTAAATTTGCTGATTATGACCCATTTTGTCAAGGAAGAGTGACAGCCTCAGCTTTTTATCAGAAATAACTCTGGACACCCTTAAGAAAACTAAAATCTAAACCAAAATCTTTTGGGGTTATCTTACACTGAAATTCATCTTTACTTATTCTTACCATACAGACTAAATTAAATCAAACAAAACTCTAACGTTACTAAGTGAGAGAATATTGCCTACTCTCAGCTATTGAATTTAATATTAATTTACTGTTCTTATTTTTGACATTAGATTCCATTTTCCAGTACATGTAGGTCAGAGGAACGATTGTATTAATCTGTCTGTCCCTGAATGATAACTTCCCATTATAATCACAGGGCACAATAGAGCTCAGGATAAAAAAAAAATAAAATCATTGTATTTATTATTAGACCACCCACTATAATATTTTTTTATAGAAGAACTTAAAATCTTTGAGACAGTCTGTGCTACCAAAACTCTAAGGGAAGTTCATCTTTAACAACACATCTGTGTGAGACATCATTTTCTGTTTTATTAAATAACATCTATTAACTTAGCTTTATTTTATTTGATATGACAAAGAATGTCTGACCTTTCAAAGCTTTTCATTTGCTGCAGTTTAAGAGAAACATTAGAAATGCCATAAGATACTGCTGCATGGGAAACACCAAGGATTCCAAGAAATTAAACTTGGATGTGAATACAAAAGACAACTCCAAATGTCCCCGCTCCTTGCCGTGGTATTCGTTTCCTATCAGAAATCTGACATTCAGAACATTCAAGAAATATGACTGCCCTTTCAGACTTCAAATTTGGATTTATTTCCTTCCCATGCGATGTTTATTTGACCCTGTATTAATGTCAGGCACAAAAATCATGTTGTGATGAAAATGAAATATGTTGTTTGACTTTTTGATTCACATATACAGCACAAATGTCATTAGGAGGAAATGATACTCCAGGTCTGCTGATTTTCCACAGCTATTCTAAATATTCTGGGAGTCTTTGGGATCTAAATTTTAGCAGCCATGCCAGTTTGGAGGAGATAATTAGGGAGGTAAATTCTAACAAACTATGATAAAATACATAATAACCAATTAATTTCCTTCAAAGATCTCCAATATTTTAGGACAGAATGTTAAATCTCTGCTGGGAAAGATCCCACCAGATTTACAGAGGGGCTCAAGTGTGGCCCATTCTGGACCCTTTGCTTGAAATTCCTAGAGATTTTTAATCCAATTTATTTTTAGAATTCCAGCTCCAGATATTCAATGCTCTAAATGCTCACTATTATTGGAACTGGATTTTTCACATCCTACCAACCTGAGGAGAAGTATTTCTGTGAAAATACTTATTGCAAGCATCACCTTGACTCAGAAGGCTTTCAGTTATTCATTCTGGTTTTCATTTATTATTGCTCAATAATTTATGTTACAACATTCCTTTGGCATTTTTCACTGTATTAATGTTCTCATCCCAAATACATGTACTGAAATTTCTGTTAAGGCTACTACATTGTCACATAATTGTTAACCACCAGCAACTAAATTCTGATAGAATAAATAAAAATACAATTTTCCACAATTGCCATGGAGGAAAAAAAAGCCTCCTAGAAACTAGATTAACTGTTGAATTTGCCAATTTCACCACTGTGGGAAAGAAAATGCTATTCAAGTATTCCTGCAAATTAATATATCCTACTCTACATTTAGATGGCTGGAACATAATATTCCAACTCATTTTGAATTTATAATTTCTCCATGAATGGCAATATATTGGAATTTTTTTCTGCATGTAACCTGAATTTTGAACAGTTTGTAATGCAGGATGTGACATTTTAAAATAATTTCTTGCTGCTGCAGCTGTTGGTTTGTCAGCTGATTCTTCTTCCCCTCTTTGCCAGGTATTTCAGCTGCCCAAATCACAAAAACCTCCACAGAAAGAATTTGAGGTGCATAAAACAATAGCTATTAATTGAAATCTCCTATTTTGGTATTATTTAATGGATAATTTACAAGTGCAAGCTGATGGGAATTGCACATGTTCGAAACCTGTTACTTATTTCACTCTGCAGTGCAGGCAGTGCTCAGAAGATGTGCCAGCCATTCTTTCCTTACTTGAAATTAACAATTAATTAAATTATAATAAATTGTTAGGACAAACATTTAAAATAATAGTATAAATGTCATTGCAATGCCAAAGTTTGCATCAAAATCCACAGCAAATGACACAAGTAATTTGTTCTGTTGCTAGAAGGGCACCAGGACTTCTCCGAGCTCTTGGTGTCCCACTCTGAGGAGTTTTATTAAAGCAGCAGCAGCTGCAATTCTGTGTTCTGCTGACCATTCACAGGACAGCAAACACATTTTTTGGTACATATTTATGGTGAGTGTGTGCATGGCACACTCAAATTCCTGCCTGACACAAACAAAACCCAGCAGAGGAGACCCCTGGCAGGGAGCTCAGCAGATCTGTGCAGTGCAGCTTCTCCAAACCTCATTCCTGTGTGCCAATTCTGATTTTTGGAGTTAAATAGGCCTCCCTTGGTCTTCCTCTGCCTTCACAACACACCAAATATTGGTTCAGGCTGCTGTACTTTGCACACAGACAATAGTGTGCAGAAACCACAAAGGGCAGAAGAGGCACAGAGCTGAGATCTGCCCTTGCCTCCAAGTCTGGCAAAACCAGGTACTCAGTGTGGGAAATGGATTTATAGAGAATTCTCAAGGCCTGACAGAGGCTCACATAGTTTGTATCTGTATGCAAACTCTGAGATAAAAAATGCTGACTTAGAAATGCCATAGGATAGGACAGACATTGTTGAGAGAGAAATGGAACTAGAAACAAGTTTCAAATGATGGCCTTGCAAATGAGACGAGATATTTTGGAGAAATAAAACTGTGAAAGGTGCATTTTGGTAGGATCCACAAGGGGTAATTTTAGATGACTGGCTTTAAGACATTATCAGCATTGTGTGGCAAATGCTGTTAAAAACTCAGAATTGCCCACCAAACTCAGGGCAATACCTGCTTCAAGTGTCCCCAGGCAGTCCTGGCTGGGGAGCTGTTTCCTTTCACAACCAGAAAGGTCCATGGTGGAACACTGCACTCTGGGATTTGGCATCTCAGATAAGATCCTTGCTTTGCTACAGTTTGCTCAGCTAATCCCAGGATGCAGAAATCACATCTATGCAGAAAACAGGTTCCTGAGATTAAGAACTTGCTCAACTGGAAACCTTCAGAATGGTGTAGGAAGGCGATGAAGCTTTTGGGTTGCTTCAGTCCTGAGTTCTAGTGCTGCTCTCTTCATCTTCAGGCATTCTGATTTACAACTAATAATTACTTCATCATTAATTTTGAACTGAGAGAATAAAGAAAAGGTAATTAAAAAAATCTCTGGAGAAGAATAAAATAAAGAGACAGAGTGACGTTAACTGAGTGGGAGGCAGAGATACTGAGCTACAGCAAATTAATATATCCTGAGCAACTGTCTGCTCTCCCCTCCTGGTCTGCAGTTAATAGACAGTTAATCTTCCATGTAGCAAGTTCATTTTCCTTCTGCAATGAACAATTCACTTTGTTTATAGCAATTTCTCCAGCCAATCTTTTCTTATATCCTTTTATAAAATAACTCCAACCTTGCTGATTTTCCAGTCTCATGTTCATGGATAAAACACTACAGAAGGCTGCACCAGGGCTATGACAACAGCAGAAAAACTTTCAACAGCTTCAAAATATATCCAGATACAGACAAAATCCACCTTAAAACTTTAGGTATACAGCTTTAGCATGGCTATCTAAAATATAATGTTGGCAAGCTTCAGTTAAAGTGGGTCCAAAATGACAAAATGTTCAGGATTTGCCCTGAAAGGATGGATAGAATAGAAAGTACTGCAGGAAAAACCCCCAATCAACCAGCAGATAAAGGAACCTGAGAGTGCAAATACGTTATTTCTTATTGTTAGCTGCCTTTTCCCTGAAAGATAAGTTCAAAAAGAAATGTATAATAGAAGACTAACAGATAAATTATTAAAATGGATGTCTTTGAAAGAAGGGAACTTCTAACCTCAAGAGCTTCAGGATCAATTAGAATGGCTCGAGGGCCTTAGAACAATGACACCAATTTAACTACAAACACAAAAAGAAAGCCCTTTACTTACAGAGATGCTTACAAAGTTACTCTTTGAGTCACTAACTGCTCAGAATTGCAATGTTTATTTAGGAAAAGGACAATGGTCGTGTAATGAGAGAAATACTCTGATATACAAAGAACTAACAGGATGGGATATCATCATCAACCACAGCGTTCTCTGGTTTTGTGCAGGAGAGGTTGAGAGCAGTTTCAAAGAGGAAGAAACCCAGGAACATTTCCCAACCAACAAATACTTGGCAGGTTTGGAAAGCAAAGCTGTTGCTCTGAACTGCTGGGGAGCACTCAGGCTCCCAAACTGCACAGGTTTATCTTTTCATTGATAAGAATTTAGCTCTTAGAACCAACAAGAGTTAAAACATCCAGGGAGCTTTTATGGGAGTGAATTTTCCTACAGCATCTTGCAGGAAAGCCCCAGCAAACACACTTTCTATCCACTGCAGTCCCATGGAAGTTGCTGCCTGGTTTTGTGCATAAACTGGAGAATGTGATATCTGTACAGAATTAGGGCCTTGCTTTGCACATCATCTTCCCAAACGCCAGTGGGAATCATGCAGTCCTTGACAGGGTGATGATTGAATAATTTCTACTCTACTTATTGCTTAGGCAACACATTTCAAAAGATAACCTTATTGGACAGCCTGACAACATATTTTTATCATAAAATGCAAAACGAAGTTTAGGTGAAACTTTGATTCATTTTTAACCAAAACCTGCAGCAATCTTTTAGCTTTCTATCAAGAGTTATTTTGACCAAAAGAATCTCCTCCCTCCTCAAAATGCATAACATGAAATTATTTTGATTCCACTTCTTTAAATCATAGTATTAATTCATCATTTGCAAAATGTATTTCCTTATGACTTCTATATTATTTGGATTTTAAGTCATCATTTAGGAAACCCATATTTCATTTGATCATTTTTCACATTGGGTTTAGTTTGAAAATCCAATTATTTTGCCAAGTAACTCAATCATAAAATGGTTTGGAAGGGACCTTGAAGATCATCTAGTTCCAGCTTCCCCAGCATGGACAGGGAAACAGAATTTCAAAAAGAAGGTACAAGCAAAACTGTATAATTTTATTGGAAAGAAAAGATAAAAGGGAGTGATGATAACTGACCACCAGAAATGTAATCAAAAATCAAAACAGCTGCATGTTTTACAAAGATCATCACATGACAAAACACCCATGAAGACACCCAAGAGGATGAACAGATAAACTTCAAGAAGCAGCAGTGATGCTGTGAATGATACCCTTGACCTTAACCCTGGAGTTACAAGATTAACTTGACCAGTCAGGCTTGACAACTTGGAGATAAAATTTGGTATAAAATGTGCTGGCAAAACCCCTCAGAGCTCACCAATAACTGTACCTGACACCAGGGGCATCAGGTGACCCAAACACCAATTCACATTCTTCATGTGACACATCTGACTGTCACCAAAGGGGCTTTTGCTTAGGATCTGCTTCTCCATTAAAAAAAACCAAAAAGCAAAACAAAACAAACAAACAAACAAACAAACCCCCACAAAAACAAACAAACAAACACACACAAACAAACAAACCCCCCACAAACAANAACAAACAAACAAACCCCCACAAAAACAAACAAACAAACACACACAAACAAACAAACCCCCCACAAACAAACAAACAAACAAACAAACAAACAAACAAACACACAAACAAATAAACAAAAACCAAAAAAACACACCTAGATGGAGCTAATCCAAACTGGACAGAAGAAAGGACTCTGAACAGTTTGCAGTCACAGTGAAGATGTTTCTGTTGATGGAGTGATATAAATAACAGCCAAAGAGTGCTCATGGGTTTCTCATCAATCCTAGGTTTGAGTTCCTTGCATCCAGCCCTGATCAGGAACTGGTACAGCCCTCTGAGCAAGGAGCTGGGATCTGATCCAAGCTGCTGGGACCTGTGTGCACACCTTGGAAAAGCTGTGCCAGGAGAAATCACATTTAATTCTTCCTATCCTGGGAGGCATCCTCAGGAGGGATAATGCCCTCCCCAGCCAGGAGCTCTCCCCACTGCTGGGTGAGGACATCTGACCCTGTTTGCTGTGAGATTTGTCTTTGGCAGGGGGGGTGGTGGTGAAGCCATCTGTCCTTGAGAAGCACAAAGCTCCCAGGTTTACCAAAACCTGGAGGTAAAAGCTAAGGCAGCTTTTCCCAACACAAACATCCTGTTTTATTTATTTTCATTTGATTTGCACAAACACAGCAAATCCACTGAAACACAAATGGCTTCCAACTCTGCAGTTCATGTTTATGCCCACTTTCCCAGATTTTCTTTTGCAGTTTTAGCTCACTACTACTCCACTCACTGGTCAAAAACTGGTGCAGCAAAGCAGTAAACCAGAGCCAAAAGTTTAATTTAAAATTCCATGTTGAGCCAGCTTTAGAAGAGCATGTTTCATCATTCAGGGCATGGAAGATAACAAAGTCCATTCTCCTATTCCCCTTCCCATCCCTGAGTTATCTTTAGCAGCCTGAGAGTCAAAAGTGCAACTGCAGCTCCTCTGCCGTCCCCAGATGAGCTTTCAGCAGCCTTTGATGTGCCCATGTGGGATGCAGCAGCACATTTGGACAGCAATTCCTCATGTCTAGGAAGGAAAGTGTTAAATCTGAAATTCTCTTGACATAAAAGGGATATTGAGATGAAAGAATAATCAATCTTTCATAAATAATATACATGGGTGGATACATTATATATTCAAAGCTACAGTCAAATGGTTGGGGAGAATGATAATTTATTCTGTTGAATTTCTTCGGAATGAATCCTGGAACAGATCAAACAAAAAAGTTATAAAATAGGAATTACAGGTAATGAAGGGCTCCTTGTTGCACAGGCGATCTTCTAGCTCTTATACATAATTAAAATATATGAGGTCAGGGATAAGCTTAAAGGTGATTATGTCAGGAATCATTTTGTTATTCTTTTATTAAACAATACTAGACCTATATTTATTTTACCAAGACATATATATACAATATGAAATGACTAAGATTGAAATGCATATTTTAAATTAATGTGTTTTGATTAAACACAGAAGCAGCAGAGGACTTCAATATTTGTGCCTCATATCTGTAGCAGGCTTGCTCTAGATATCTAAATTATTTTCTTTATTGCAAATTCATTCTAGGAAGCAACATTTCTAAGAGGAATCTTCTGGGGATACCACTGAATTTCCCCTTTTTGCAAAGTTTTTTAGCCATTGTGTCTTGGTGTGCTGAGAAGATGATGAAGCAATGGCTGCTTGGCTGAATAACTCTCTAATGAGAGACTTCCAGCATCTACTTTGCATAATTTTGCCATGGATATTTTATTATTTGACTGCCTGTTTCTAGTACTTGATGCAGGATAACAATGGTGTGGTCCATGTCTGCACAACAAACACTGCAGAAGTCAACACACATCTCTAACATTATATAATACACAATTAATATATGAAATATGAAATATACTATATNNNAAAAAAAAAAAAAGACAGAGAGGATGAATCTGGGGAGGGTGGATGATAGGAGGGACAAAAAGGGGAGCCTGAGTTCACATCCTCCCATGAGCAGCAAGTGCCAGGGAAGGGAGCAGCAGTGGCTGCTGTGCCCCAGTTCTGCAGAGGCAGAGCCTGACAGGCCTCATCTGGTGGCAGATGCTCAATGGCTTTTGAGAGAACAGAACTGTGATGATTTGTCCCATTCAATTTTGAAGAGAAAACAAAAGGAAGAAAAAAGTTTCTAATGTGCCTCCTCTTATGCTTTCAACCTAGATTATAGTCTCTTCAAAGGCTGGTGCACACTCAGCTTCCCAAATAGTTTTAAAGGAAATATATAAACTGAATTTTTAAGATTTTTCTGCTTCAGTGTGACAGACTGTCAGAAAATTAAAGTAACAAATTCAAGAAGGGTTTAGTCTTTGTTTTCTGGTTCTTTTCTTCTTGGCATTCACTCAGAAAAGCATAAACAATTCTCTTTGTACTGGCCACATAAGGATTTTTTTTTTCTGGGAGAGAAGAAAAAGCAACATCCAGGGAAATAAAGAGCTCTTGGATCCTTTTCCAACATGAAAAAAAATTGATTTGAGAAAGGGAATCTGTGAGATATTTTAATTGAATAAAAATTCACCTTTCCAAGTTTAATTGAATCAAAATTTGTCTACAATAAATTTATTTTCAAATTCAAATTCAGGGATGGACCTGTCTGCATTTCAGATCTGGGTCCTGTTCTTTTGAGTGACCTGTTTCTGTGTGAACAAAGAGAAGCAAAGGGAACACAGGTGGCTGCACCTTTGGAGGCTTTAAATTATTCCTGAAGTTTTGGGTGCTTCTGGAGTTCTGATAGGAAAGTATTGACTGTCAGCATCCTTGCAGAGAAACAGCCCAGGAGCAGAGGAATGGAGGGCTGGAGACTGAGAGCAAATGCTACCCTTGATTCATAACCACAGCAGTGTTATGGAAAACAGATTCTACAGGATTCAACTGACTTTAATACAAAAATTACAAGAAAATTGTAAGTTTTTAATGGTGTGTTCAAAGATCTGAGGAATCTATATTTTTCCTCTTTTTAATATAGAAAAAACGTGCAGATTATCCAAGTAAAATGGGAAAATTATTTTACTGTTGATGGGCAAAATAGTTTAATTTAGTTCATAGTTGAAAGTAAACAAAATAAGAAAATTCTTATTTGACGAGGAACTGGTTATATATCACATTTGAATTCTGATAAGCCACATTTATATGACAAGTTCTATTTTGATCTTATCTTCTGTCCTACCTAAGAAGCCAGATTTAATGTATAGCAATTTGCCCAACAGTAAATAAAAAATTATCCCAGAATATTTTCCAGTACTTCTACTTTGGTTACATTCACAGATCCACATTTCAACCCTTTAGAACACAAGAATTCAAAGTGATTTTCAGCTTCCTTCTGCACACCTGTATTTAACAACTGTGGCTGAACTTCACCATAAATTCTTAATATAATTTTTGTAATTAAGAAGATAATAGGGAAAGATATGATCTGAAAATTGATCAGAAGGTCTGGGTCTGATCACAGCCCTTCTTTGACATATCCATTAATGTGACCACTTACTCTTAATAAATTATTTCATAGAACAAATAAGGATCTGAAGAGAACATTGCATATTTCATGAGGTAAATAACCACATCAATAAAACTTCATTTAAAAATCAGGGACCCCATAGTCTCCCTCAGAGTACCCCAGTAATTGCAATTTCAGTCCATGTTTGGATCCACAGCCCATGGAAAGTTAGAGCTGCAGGCACAAACCCCAAATGCCACAGTGTCAGAGAAGCAGCAGCACAGAATGAAGAGAACAACCACACAAAGTGTAGTCCTGACATATCCTTTAAACAGAAATGTTTCAAAAGATTTTCATGAGCTGCTCTTTAAAGGTCACGTTACATTGCTGCTGTTTATTTCCTCATCAGTTAATCAGGTGCTGTTTCCTTTTTGCAAGGTCGCCAAACCCGAGTAATTGAGTTTTAGAATTTTTGTAAGATGTTCTGAGCCTGAGAAGAGTGTGAGGGTTTTCTTTTTCAGATCACAGATTACTAAAAAGTAGAAGTAGCTACTGCGTTAAAGGAATTCTACTTATCTGGGCTGTCATGCTGAAAATCCATAAACATATCTGTAATTCACATATTCAGATAAAATTGGCACCAGACATTCAAACCCTCAGTATTACAAACAAATGCAAGAACTCACAGGGAAGATATCTGGGAGACAATTCCTAAATGCCTCTGTAGCTCAGAAAAAAGGATCTATTGCTGAACAAAAAGACACAGGTATTGATAAAAGTGAAGACTGTTGTGTTTTGGTGCTTTTCAGGTACGTTTTTGCAAAGATCATAATCTCCAAATCCACCAGACTTGACACCCTTTACATCCTTGTAAAATTTTGGTCTCTCTGAGTCACAAATCGGTGTTTCCAACTTCTTTCTCAACCAAACCTCACCAAGCCAAGTTGGAGGCTGAAGAGAAGAACCAGGAACCTGCAGCCCCTGACAGAACACCAAGGAAAACATCCCCAGTCATGGTCCTGCCTCTGCCACCACTCCAAGAATTCTGATCCTTTTTTTCCCCCAGATTTTAGTAATTGAGAGGAATACCACAAACTGCAGAAATTCATGATATCTCAGTTTAAAATAGCACTTGGAGAACTTAAAAAAAAAAGGCAATTAAAGGTAAATTTCTCCATCATTTACCATAAATTCATTTAGGTCTGAAAGATCCAAAAGTCTCCTCGTGCTGCTCTGATTTTTCTTGCACAACACTCACTTTATTTTGACAGGTTCTGTCTTTCAGGCTAATGACTACTGGCATCAAACCTGCTTAGTTTTCCTCAATTCACTTCTAAATTGATTCTTTTACATTTTATTTCTGACTTTCCCCCCACTTCTATATTCTGCCTTGATTTTGATAAAATTCTAGCTCACTAGAGATTCTTTTCTGAGAATTTTTGCTCGTTCTTTTTCAAAATAGATTTCAGAAGTAGGAAGAGGTATTTTGGAATATTCCTGCTGCCCATTATGCCTGGTTTAATTCTTCTGACTTCTGAATTTTTTGAATGGTGCTGACTCAGAGTTCTCAGTGAGAACCACATTTGCCCACTGGGTTCTGAGAGAGCCCAATGCCAGAGTGGCACAATGATGCAGCCACCACCTCTACTTGGTGACTACCATGGTGTTACACCTGCAATTTATCCCAAATTTACAACAGAAGAAGAGAAGCCGAACCCACAAGCTTCAAACTCAATTAAAGCCCCAACTGCTAATTTTATTGCTAAAAAGTCCCTGTAAATTCTGGGACTTCCTCAGCTCTGCTGCTGCTGTCCCCCATTGCCATCTCTCTGGATTTCTTCACTGGATGAGTTACCAGCTCTGTTGTTACATTAATGGTGAGAGAGATGAGACTGGGGCCGCTTTTCCTTCTGTGGCTCCAGTCTAAAAGTTTTATAAAATCTCTCTAAATTTATAAAACCTCCTTTTTTCACCTTCTTAATTCCACCAATATATTGAACAGAGCTCAAGAGTTCTAAGCTCCAATCCACTGCCCTTTACAAACTCTGTTCTGCCATTGATTTTGGTTTACATTTTATTAAGTTTCACTCAAGATAATTCACACATGAACACACACACTTAGGGAATAAAAGAGTGTTTAAAAGTAGCATTTACAGAATTTTATAGCAATTCATAGCAGCCTAATGAATTCAGCCATCTTTGGGCAGGAAGCACTGCCAGCCACAAAGTTTTTATGTGACTATCTTTGCTGCTTCAAGATAACTAGAAGGCATTTTTTAGCTAAATGATTCTGTGGTGCTCTCATTGATGATGTATAACTCCATTTACAGTTGTAATCTGGGTAACAAAATGAATAATCCATCATTGTACTATGAATAGTAAATTAACCCAGATAAAAGTGTTGAACATCCAATCAGAATCATTAAGTAAGCAGAAGACTAAGATTGGTGAGGACACATTGGAAGCAATTATAACTAATGAATACATTAACTTTAGGCTTGAGAACAGCACGGCTGATATTCCAGTCCATCAAAATAAAATTAGATTGGGGGCGAGCAGACACAATATGGAACAGTCTCTGAAAATAAACAATTATACAGGAATGTAATTATTTGGAAGAGAAAGCTTCCGAGCAGTGATGTATTTTACATCACAGAGGACCTGCTGCATCTGCTGAAGGTGGTGCTGTGGGAAGAACAGAATAAAGGCTTGTACTTGAAAAGGTGCTGCAACAAAAAACACGACAGAATCACCAGGGATGGGGGAGAAGAAAAGACAAAATAAGTTAAAAATTCCTTTGCAGATAAACTCAAAACCGTTGATTAGCTGCTGTGGAGACCATGGTCTGTGCATTGTGCTAATTACATGAGCTAACCTGCAAGGCAGTGAGATAACAACACACAGATTGGAAAGTCCTGGCAGAGTCAAACTGGCTGCCAAACCCCAAAATATTTAAACACTTTTTCCTGTACCCCTAATATATTGTGCAAGAGGATCACTGAGCCTGTATTGGAAAAAGAAGATGATTTTACACAAACCTTTTGAGCGTGTGATTCTGCTTTGGTGTCCTACAAACACACATTTATCTATTCACTGAGCCTTCCACTACACTCCCAAGTCCAGTGTAACCATTTTTTTCCCATGAGGAAAAAATCATCTTTGAGGTTGCACATGCAGCTCTTCTGCTTCAAGCTGTGAAATCTCTGCAGACCCAGTGGGTAACTCTGCTTTGCATCCAAGACACTCCAATATTCATGGCAATCCTTAAACAAGCTCCAAATCTGATTCAACTCTTGTGCCACAATTCCCTGGCAGGCTCCTCTCCTAACTGCACCTTGCAGGCTGGGTAGGGTTGAACCAATTCCCCAAGCACTGCATGAAATCATCCCTCCATCCAATTAATCCAATTAATTCCATGATCTTCCTACACAACTGCAGGTAACAGTTGATCTGCATAAAAACCACTGCATTAGGTTTAAAGTAATATAATAATAATAATAATAATAATAATAATAATAATAATAATAATAATAATAATAATAATAATTTTCCCAGCATTTAAGTTTATTATTTTTGACCCTATAAAAACTATAAAACACTTCAAAGATGGAACAAACTCAGGGCAAGAAATGAAGCATAAACCTCCAGTGGAAGAGACACAGGCTGTATCTTCATACCTACAGTTACTTAACTGTGATTTAACTCAGCTTCATTTTTAAATAGTTTATAGTTGTGGCAGGTACTGCAAATTAGCCTTTAAGGTACTCACAGGGAATTATATTTACATCACAAAATGACATTTCCAGCAGTTTGGAAGCTGGAAGGGCTCTCAGTGGCCACTCCAGCAAGGCTGGACTGAAGTTGCTGATGTTTTGTCTCCTGTTGGTGGCAGGTCCCCCCCAGCCTCCAGTTCCTTCAGAACCAGAGAAATCTACTCACAATCAGATTTTGGGTGATTCCAACTGGATTTTTGACAAGTTTAGAATTTGGCAGCCCTCAGACATCAATCTACTCCTGCAAGCAGATTCTAGCTCCTACCTAGGGCCCAAATAAAGTGGGAATTTCAGAAATGTTTTGTGTCTGATGCCTTCCATCTCATTATGAATGACCATGAACTATTAACTCTTTAGCTGCAGAATGCTGTACAATACAGCAGTATTCCACCTTTTCAAGGCTTATTTTTCCTGAATTCCAACTGAGTTTTACATCAGAGCCAAGCAGGAATTACCTTAGTTAAGCACAACAGTGAAAGATTGATTTAACTTAGGTGAAATAACTTGACAACCTCTTTCTTGTAACTGGTTACCTGTCAGTATTTAATGGGCTGGTAATTACTCATTTTATCTTAAGGCAAACACTACTAATAAAGTTTTAAAAACATTGCTCTTGAATAGCTGTTTTTTTCATTGTGGGCCTAATACACAAGTAATTATGTCATAAAACTGGAAAAAACTCTCAACTTGATACATTAGCTTGTTCTGGGTTTGACAATATGATTAAAATTGTTCTGAATCTTTCTCCCCCAACAATTTACTCTGAACTAAAAGTGCTGAGCATTGCTATTTACAATTTCAGGTTTCAGTGAACAAAAAAGAACTGTTTATAATATGCAAGGTGGGAAAAATGTCTGGAATGAGATAGAGGTTAAAAGCTTTGCTGATTTGACAATGATTGCAATGCAGCTGGAGACTCCTGCAGAAGCAGGGATCAAAATCTATAGGAACTGAGTCTCCAAATCTCTTAACACTTGAATCTTCTGACATTTTTTTTTAAAGGATTTTATTCACGATCTCCCATACCCATAAAGAAAAAAAACAAAAACCCAAACACAATTTCCTAGCAGATTTATTCACAAATGAAATGGAGCTGGTTGTTTCAATTGCACATTTGGTTTGTATTTTGCTCTGCAAGGGAGTTAAAACTGGTCTCATCTGCCTGGCTGTTACACTCTATAGCTATGAGTTTCTGTTTTAGTCACTATAAAAACCTAGGTTTTATAGTCTTTTCTAACCTTGTGGATATAATAAAGAAAAAAAAATCAGCCTTTTCTGCCACAGCAAACTGGAAAACTGACACAAATCACTTTTCACTTTGTCCCATCAATTCAAATATGAAATACCTTGACTTTTAGAGGAATATTTCAGTTTGTGCAAATGTCAAAAAAATCTTAACTTGTAAATCCCATAGATCTGGTATGAAGGTCATGGAGAGGGAATGAATATAAGACACTAAGCTGTCATTTTTATAGTTACTTTTCTGTTCATTACCATGCTTAAGATAAACAATCCATTGGTTATTTTTCTTATTCCCAGCTAACACACATTTCTTTTTTCGTAGCCTAGTCTATGCATATTTTCACTGTTTTTGGATAAAAAGCATTTTCTTGCTCTCATTATTGATTAATAACTTCAGATTTAGAAGGTTTTAGAAGGCTATTCTTAGTATTTTTAGCTTTCCTTCAGTTTGATGAATTCAGAGTCTGATGAGCTCAGTGACAGACCCACTAAAGTCCAGCTGCTTGGGCCTTTTCTTTTCAAATGTCTCTCCCATCCAAGGGAGAAAATGAAATACATTTCATAGCAGAGATCACATCAAATTAAGAAACCCACATTATCCCAGAAAAGGGTAAAAAGCTCAACACTGAGCCCGTGCATCACTCCCAGACTGCTCCACTGCTAGCACAGAACACATTTTCCCCTGACAGCTGGAATTGGATCTGATGATGTGTGAGGAGGAAGCCTCACATCCCTGGGACAGCAGGAGAGTGTGAATATCCTCATTTTTCCATGGCTCTAAGCCAGAGCTCTCTCCCTCCACTGCCTCCCTCCACAGCAGCTGATGCTGGAGCCTTTAAATACCATTATTTTTGCTATGTCACATATTCACTGTTTGCTGCAGAAAAGAGTCATCCAGGCAAGGTCGTGGCCAAGCAAGGAGTGTTTACATTTTAAAAATAGAGATGGGCACAACAGAAGAGTTCTGCAGTGAGAGAAAATGTCCACTTCAACACTTGTCAGGCTCTGCTGAGGGTAACACTCTGTTCAAGGCTGTGTTCTGCTGTTAAAGTGAAGGACACTGGAGCTATCTACAGACACATTGTGATGGCATTAAATTGCTGAAAAAAATAAAACCCACAAACCCTTTTCTCTTGAGAAGTGAAAATGAGAAGAAAATAATGAATTTTTGTATTACTTCAACATACAAGTGGCAGACACCCTCATTTTCAGCAGTGGCTGAGCCACAGAAGATTTATGCAGGAAAAGTAAATGCAGTGGAGGAAACCAACACTCCTCTAAGTTCTCATTAAGGAGACCTTTTATCCCAGTTCAAAATAATGAACAATTATTTTTCTTTTCCCTCCTGCAAATTACATAAATACTAAAACCCCACTGGATTACTGCTACTGAGACTGTTCACTTTCTTATGAATTTACTTATTCTGCAGGCACAGGTGGAGCCTCCACCTGGCTGTGAGGCAGCAGCCAGCAGAGCTGAGCCATGGTAAAGCCTGGGTGAGCTCAGGGGATGAGCCAGATGCTTTCTCCACACAGGAGCATGAGTTCTACACCAAAATATATGAGAAACACATCCCTGCTTTCCATAAGACTCTATGAAAAGAATCAGTCACTAGTAGATCCTTTTTCTTTTCCTAATACTTTAGCAGAATTAGGAAATATTTTATGCGTACATGCAACTATTGCCAGTAGTGGCTCTGCTACATTTACCCCACATGCACAAAGGCATCATTTCACCCTAATTCAAGGACAAGCACAACTTATTTCTCATTCTTTTCACTGTATACTGGTGGTGATGTCCCCAGACCTGGGATTTTGATATTCTTGCACAAGATCAGTTACCAGTGCAGTGTCCAAATCTGCCCCAAGGAATTAAAAACCATCATTATCCTTTGTACAATAAACACACTAAAACTTCTCACTGAGGAAAGAAAGTAGCAACAGTTAACACTTATCCTTAAATCTAAATATCAGCTCCTCACTGCTTTGGACTGTGCTGGATCAGGAACAGTTAATTTGAAGCTGCACTGATGTCAATGAAAATTCTTCATTTTTCACAACTTTAATTGAACCGTTCTGAATGGACAGGAAATCACTCAGACAACCACAGCATGAATTGCATAACTCTATTCAAGCACCATTCTGAAAGATTTCCTTGACCTACCACAATTAAAAAGCTTCCACTTGCCAAACATCATGTAGATGCTCTGCTTGGAAGGGTGAATTGAAGCACACTTGGCTCTTGTTGTATGAAATAAAATGAAGAAGGCCACATAGAAATAAGGCCATGTCTACGTTTTATTGCAATCAGCCAGAAGACAATCAGAGAAAAATGTAGATGTCTTTTCTACACTTCTAATAATAAAAACAATCTTCATTTGAGGCTTGTAATTAACCTTTTTGTGTTACTGCTATTTGCTGAAAATCAGAAAAACTGAAACATGAAACTGAGCTTAAAAATGTTCTTGCTTATGTAAAAGGAAATGCATCATACAGCTTCAGACATTTAATTACAGTAATATTTTCCTTCTTTTTCTCTTTGGATCTTTGCCCTTCTGTAATTATACAACATTAATTCCTCCTCAAATGAAAAACCAGATGTTTGCAGGCTCTGAGCTCAGACTGATCTGCTGCTAAAAGCATCAAGTCCAACATTAGCTACTAATGGGTGCCTTCCTTCCATTAACCTGGACGTAGGTAGCACTCCCCAAAGGAGCTTTGAATTATATTTTCTGGGAAGACAAACTATAAGACCATGGTCAGGGGCTGGACACATTCTCAAACATAAAATACGTAATCAGGTAATATTTGGGTTAGTTTTGTTTTGTTGCAAACCAGTTCTGGAACAGCTAAAAGGCTGCTTCCATGAATTATTTTAATTATTGCTATGAAAGCTAATTTGTAAAGCTTCTTTTTGCTCAAAGCAGGGGTGAGGAGGGGGCACCCAGACCACTGAGGTTGGATCCAGCCATAGTTGGATCCACACTAAGAGCTGCTCCCCAGGGCTGTCCCAAAGCCAGAATTCCACTTGTCTGTCCCTGTGTGTGGGAGCTCTGGGAGGGGGTCCCAGGGCTCTGTGGTGACATCCTGCAGCAGAAACCCGAGGTGCAGCTGACATTTGGTCCTTTTGCTCACACATGCTTATCTCACCTGCTCTGGGGAGGGTCTGGGCAGAAACCAGACCTCTCCTCCAAACCAGAACAAAAGAACTTAATTTTCCTTCACTTCATTTTCCTTCAGTCCTTTTCCTATTAAAATTGAATGTCATTTACAAAGGGGAAATGACATTTCCACTATCCGTTTTCTAGACCTTTCTGAAGCTGTGATGTATGGAACACCACATTAATAACACAGACTCTGTTAATGGCAGCTTTTTAATGCTATTCCAAGAGGCTGTTTCTGCTGTACTACAAAAAATACAAATGAACGCCTCAGAAATAACAGAAATGTAAGGAAATACTTAAAATTAAGTTGTAGTGGATCAAGATTAGACCAGCACTTCTATTCCCTTTGGATACATTTGTAACATTTACTCTAATCATTCAGCAGTAGATACAATTCCAGACTACATCAAAGCCCCTAAAATACTGCTTTGATGGTTTAATAGTAGCTGGCAGTGTAATGACAGGTGGCCAGAACCACAACCTAATTTGAAACAAGCTGCAAGGGTGGTTGAAGACACAGTTCTGAATTCTGTGAAGCATATTTCTTTGAATGAAGGGAGAAAATCAGTTGAGATCAGAGCACAGTAAATTTTGAGTGCTGTGCTTGCTGCACCTCCCTCGTTGGTGCTGCCTCAGGAACCTGCTGCAGTGTTTTATTCAACAGCAGTAAGGCTGCTGCTTGCTCAGGACTCTTTTTAGCACTCCTGGTACTCTTTTTGTGTTAATTTAAGAGGGTGAACAAAAAATTATCGTTGTAGGTGTTCTACACAATTGTTTTAGCAGCAGGGCAGGGTCTGTTGGGATAAACACAGCACCATCACCTGTGTGTGGCTTTCATTGCCGTGCCCTCAGCATTGCACCTCTGTTAGGAAACATCCCAAGCCCCCATTTTCCTGAGAACTCATGAAAATGCATTTTCTGCAGTTACTTTTTGGTCTGACTTCCAAGGTAAGTCTGCTTTGGAAACTCCTCTCTAGCAAAACCTGTTACCTTCACTGTAAGGCTGCCAAAACAGTAGAAGATTAATTACATGAGCTAGAAGCTAAAACTACAAGGTACAACAAAAATCACTCGTCTACTTCAAAGTTTCACAGTAGATGAGCCTTTCAAAATATTATGGGTCTGTTAGATGAGGAACTACCTGGGGTTTTTTGCATACAGAAAGAATGTAAATAGTTTCTAAGCTTAATCACAACAAAAGAACCATTAGGCATTAAGGCATCACTCAAATATTCAGAGGGGCAGAATTTAACACTGTGCTATGCAAAGGAGGCTCTGAAGTCACCAGAGGTCTTTCATGGTTCTTAGTGCAGCACTCAGAGCAGCTTTTTTCATCAGGAGAAGATATTCCCCCTTCACTAATAGTAGCAAAATATACTTACCTTTCAAAATATTATCTGTAAGTCTTTAAAAGACACCTGCTTTGAAATTCAGCGGGTTTCTTCAGGGAAATCGTGTAAAACAGAGCAGATTAAAAGGCCCTTTCATGAAGCAGTGAATTAGAGCTACTTGTTATCAGAATTCTCTGAGCATTCACTTAGCAGAGAAAAAATTTGCAAAGATTAATTGGTAGAGACCAAAACTGGTCTTAAAAACCCTGTAAGCTGAAGTGAATCAGGAAATCAATTTCTTACACATGTTTTATCAAAACAAGAGCATATTTGTAGAAATAAACTGAAAATAATACATAATCTTGGAAGGTTAGGCTTCTTAGCTGGAAAAATTTACTGGGTGTAATCATCAACTGTAAAAGGTGTTTTTTAAAAATAAAAATAACTGCCCAGCAACACATTTACTGCAAGTCAATTTACAAAGTCATGACATGGAAATAAAGCTTAAACTTCAGTTAAATGAGTTGTCCTCAAAATTGCTGTAAAAATTAATGACTGAACAATCTCTGCCCTTTTGAAGTTGCTGCATTCCCTCTATTTTGTGCAGATTGTGACAGAAGAGACAACTTGTGAGATCAAGGATCTTCACATTTTTGTGTGTACCCAACTTCATAAGGCTTCTCCTTCATCAGACTTTTTTGCATTTCAGCATTTAAAAGTTTCACCATGGAGGCCAAAAACAAAATGCAGTTTTCCCCTATAGTTTGACATTGTGTGGTGTGACATTTCAGTGGAAAAAAGGTATGGACTGATCAATATAATTATATACCCTAGAAACAGTTTGATGTGTTTTACCTTAAAACATGCTTTGTTTTGAAACCTGTCTTGTCCTTCAAATTACTGCAAAACACATCACCTTTAAGGAAAATTCTTTAAAGGACTTTATTGCTCTGTGTTATATAATACTAAAAAAGGGATTTATTTAAAACTCCTCAAAATCCCAGTGGATGACAAAGTGCACACAACAGAGGAGGTGTTGTTATGCTATGAATTACAGAGCTTTCCAGCTCAGGAGTTTGTGACTAATTAAGAAAGCTTTAGAAGTGTAGGAAGGCCAATAACGCTGCACAGGATGTTAAGGAATCAATATTTTTGTTAAGGGATCAAGTTTTTCTGTGCATATTTTCAGGTTGTTGGCAATTAATGATCTTGTTCTTGCAAGCAGCCTTGAGGATCTCCTGGGAATGCTGAATTCAGCTTGTGTTTTGGAGAAAACAGCCTGAACTTTCTAACCCACATCTGGAGGACAGCACTGGACTTTGGCTGATGCTCACCTAGAATCCCTTCCCACTGGCCATTTCTCATTTTGGTTCTGATGGAACAGGAATGAACTGACTTTTCCAGACAGTGAAAAAAAGGAATCCTAGCTTAAAACTGAAAAACTCAACTACTAGAATCTAGTTAAGTAGTTAGCACATTTAGGAAAGTTTTCAAGTTGGCAAAAAGTTATAATCTAAAGATGGATAATATCTATAAAATTACATCATGTTTTAAAAGAACCTTCAGGATTTTTGCCTCATCAAATACATTTGTTTATCAGCAATGAAAACACTGAATTTCTTACCTGGAGAATTTCTTGATTTGCCCCAGATGACAGGAGCAGCCTGGATGCTGAGTGACTCAGTGACACCATCCTGTGCCACCACACAAACGGCTGTGGGGGTGTGAAACAGTTTGCTGATATTTCTGCTGGTTTTCTTTAACCCTAAACCAACAGAAAACAAAGGATTTGATTACTGGAAGTCTGGTCCTACTAAAACTCCAGTGGTGCCATCCTCCCATAGCCAATGATTATCCCAGCAGCTTCCACACAAGTGGAATTACAGCTCCAAAGGAACCCAACAATTTGTCAATCCCAGCCTTCACCACATGCAGCAGAGATCTTTAAACACACAATAAACTTCCATTCTGTTTTATGTTGCATCTTCAAAGGCTGCCACCACAGACCCGTGGAAACCTTGGGCTTCACTTAAACTCTGGAGAACAGGATAAATGTTCAAGCCACATTTTTGATCTTTTCAAGTGCTTTGCTCAGGAACACTCAGAATGGAGGGTGAATCACAGGGGTTCTGACAAGGACTGCAGAAGTTTAATTATCACTTAAAATGACCAATTAAAATAAAGTAGTTCCCTAAAGCCTCTTTTTTTTTTACTCCTGTACAGATTGAATTGGAGTTATTTATGTCATGTGCCCTTATTTTCAACCTGGGGACCATAACCCAGGTCCCAACCCTTTATCTTCTTAGACAACTTCTAACAGGGAAGTTGCTCCAAAGTGAAGCAGTGTGCTCAGTTCTTTACATACCTGTCAGGAAATTATGATATAAAATGTACAACCTCATTTTACTGACAGGTACTTAATGCCAACCTCACACTTCTCAGAAAAGCACCCCAAAACAAACCCCAAGAACCTTAACATTAGTTATGTATTCTTTGCTTAATTTTCAAGAACAATTAGCAGGTTACCCTTTGTTTTGATTTCTTTCTTGAAACCTAATTATTCCATATGTCCTTTCACATTTTGTCTGATTTGCAATTGTATTTCTCATTATCATTTTGTGAGGATATGCTGCTATTTCCTCCGGTTTCATTCTCTCTTTTATGTTTCACTTGTACAAAATTAATTACATTGTACCTTCAAGCATAATTTTAACAGTGTCTCCGTTGCACTGTGTCTGCCTTTAATTAATGCTCTTCTAATGTAGGTTTTAGAGCCAAATGGTGCAATATTCTGAGCATCAAAGAAACAAAAGATCTAACAAAGCTGAAATGAAAGAACCAGACAAAGCAGCAGACAATGTATTCTCATTTGAAAAATGTCACTTCAATTTTATTTTAGATAGTAGAAGCAAAGAAGATTGTTTCTACTTTTTCCACATTCATCACTAAACTTTGTGGTAAGGCTCCCTCGAATCTGGGACTAAATCTGTAACTTATGAAATGAGATTAATTTCTCAATTGTCTGCCTATCTGTTACAACTCTCTAATCCACATCCCTCTGGCAGGATTTATTTTTTTGTTTTAAAGACCCATCAAGTCTTCAAGCTCCCCCATCAAACACGATATTTATGTGCTCTTCTCCCAAAAATTGAGGTGAATTACACTCAAATTCTCCCTTGGCTGTCAATTCAAGAGGGCAAGGGGAAAGGAATATTCCATGGATTGGCCTACATGCCCTTTTTTTAGAAATCAGTGTTTGCTCACCATTGATCTAATACTTAATCAATCAAGCTCAAGGACCCTGAGCTACCACAGACACTGAGGTAATAATTGTAGTTATGCAGGGCTCTGGGTATTTTAGACTCATTCTGATCTTTGAGTTCCAGGGACTTCAAAGCAAAGCCTTGGGTGTTTCCTATTAGGCACAAAATAGATTTTACTGAGGTCAGGAGTTTTTTTATCACATTAAGTTTTCAAAGTTAATTTTCAATATATAGCAATTATGGGCAAAATGGAGCTTTTAAAACTTTCTGATCATAAAAGCCAATTTTTCAGCTGTGTACAGCTATTTACTTAAGTGGATGAGGCTAAGTTTCAGGATCTGAAGTGCACTTTCAGTTAGATATTTAGATAAAAATTAAAATGGAATGAACTAAAAAGCATTACCTTTCCCAGTTGCAGAACCTACTGAGCACCAAAGCTGGAGTACATATACATGTGTATATATATATATATTTATATGTATATCACAGTGACTTTATTATGCACAAAGGTTTCAGTTGGACCATTTTCTGGGCCATAAGAAGCAGAACATTTGTGAAGGAGATCATTATAGGTAATTAAAGCATTAGGGATTTAGTTTTATTAGATGGAGGCACTCAGATTTAAAACAAAAGTACGTAACTCAATTTGGGGATTTGGGGTCAAGTTAAAATTATTTTCACTTGAAAAGGAGGGGGGGTTGTCTGAGGATTATTGCAATGGGATGGATTTTTAATGGGGACAAAGCCTGCCCAGGGACTCACATGAATGGCTATCAACGACTTTGATCAGCACTGTACCCTCACATCAAAAGACATAACTAATTCCAAACCAGTTCTGCTCATTGTTTGATAAGCACTAGTCAGTTCAAATAAAGTTTGCATGCTTCAATCACCTGCCTACATTGGTCTGAATTATCCAAAAGTCACTTGAAATCTATGTGTCTGGATTTTTATTTAATTTTATGAAGAAATGCAAGCTTTGAAGCAATATACATAGAAAAGAAATAAGCTTTGTTGCAGAACAAGAGGTAAAAGAAACAAAACTAGGTGGGTCATATTTAGAGCTTGGCAAACTTGACAATGTCTTTAAGGTGTAGGAATAATAGAGTTAGTCAAAGTTCTCCCTTTCATGGTCTTGTAATGTCAGGAGAACAGCATTTCAAAGCGTGACATTACATGGGCTCGTTCTTTCAAGAATTCAAAAACTTTGATTTCAGAAACAAATGAAAGGAAAAAAGTGACTCTGAAACAAAGCATTCCCCACATGTATATTTTTAGTGCCACGTGTTCAGACTAAAGGGCCATATGCCCTCACATTACTTAATGCTGGAAAAAAGACATTTCCAAATCACCTTTGAAATTCCAGTTCTTAGACAGTAAACTTGAAACTGGCCAGTAGGCAGAGGCCAGAGCCACATTTTGAAACATTAAATAACTCTAAAAAAATCTCTTGTATTTCAATTTTACTTTTATCCCTGAATCTTGTTCTTTGAAGATTTAACAATGGACCATCTTTTTTTTTTTTTCTCCTGCAGCTTCGTTCTAAATCCTAAAGGGGCACTTTCCATGCAGTCAAAAATACTAAGTTCAAAACGTTCAGAGAAAATAAAGATTGAATTAAATGGCTTGCACACATCACAGATGTGGTTGAATTACACTCCTTTGCCTTTAACCTCTGCTAATATTTGTTCTAAAAAAGGCAATGGTCATGTTTTATCACTGCAAATCCAGAATATATTCCTTTTGCATCAGTATCACTGCAACGAGAATTTTCACATAAATGCATTTTGTGCCTCAATAACTTCTGCTGTTTGTTGCATCAATAAATGCAACATTCCAAGGGAGGAATGGTGATTCCACCCCAGCTTCAGAGTGTTCCCAGAACCTCCTGTCAAAGGGAAGATGAACCCCAAAGGCTCAGGGGATCCACCCCTACTGCAGTCTGACAAAGCAGGCAGCTCCCCTCTCCCTCTAGGAATAAACTGTCTCACAAGCTTCTGAGAGAATTTAGTTGGCAGATGTCTGTATCCCAGAAATATGCAAGGAGAGGTCCAAAATAAAGTAAATCAGATATAGGTCTTGACATCATAGCTTGTAATCATTTTAGAGGTATTATAGCCTCATGGATCTGCCTTTTAGCTACTGTTCTGTGAAAAGAAAATGTTTTTATTGAGGCCCAGCTCAGAAATCAGCTTTATCTAGGGCAGAAATTGTTACCAAGGATTTCCTTTAATCAGGAATATATTCCTAGTGAAAATATCTTCTTAGCCCTCCCCGTGCTGGTGTGAATTCTCTCCCCTGCAGCACCCAAGAATTGCAGCCTGCCCTGGGCTGTCTCACACTGGGCTGGCTGCTGCAGCTCTGTTCCCACACCACTCTGATGAAGCTGTCTGCATTTTCACAGTGCAGCACCACTGATTCAGCTGCCATCGACAGAGGGGAGCAGTGAGGTCACCAAAGGGAAAGTCAAAGGGTATGGATGGCTCAGGTTGTGTGTTTGGACACGGGGAGAAAGAGAAAACAGAGAGGTCAGCGCTCAAGTGGAGCTGTGTGCATCCCTGTATGCATCCCTGTGTGATTCCCTGTGCATCCCTGTGTGCATCCCTGTGTGCATCCCTGTGTGCATCCCTGTGTGCATCCCTGTGTGCATCCCTGTGCATCCCTGTGTGCATCCCTGTGCATCCCTGTGCATCCCTGTGTGCATCCCTGTGTGCATCCCTGTCTGCATCCCTGTGTGCATCCCTGTGCATCCCTGTCTGCATCCCTGTCTGCATCCCTGTGTGCATCCCCTGCTCCCACTGATCTGCTCTCACATCAACATTTCAGGCTCTATGCAACAAGATACCACAGAAATACTCAAAAATCTTCCAAACTGCACCACAGCTTCAACACAAGTGAAGCAGCAGACTGGATAGAGCTGAACGACTTCAGCACAACCAAAAAAAATGATGTAACTAAATCCAGTCTTCCTGGCTGCAGTTAACTGAACAACTGCGGCTGTGCTTTGCACCCAGCTAAAATAGGGTCTTAAAACAACCCCTCAGCATGAATTACTTTCAGAGAGTTCAGAAAACTCAGAGCATGTGGGAGTTAATTTCTAACTTTCTCACATTTAGCACATGCACATAAGTTCTGGTTGGCTTTGATCTTTTCCTTTACAAGATAGAGGCAGATATTACTGCACAATTTCTAAAAGAAAAATTAAAGGAAATTAAAGGCAACACTAAAACATGGATTTTTTAAAAATATATATATTAAAATAACTCAGCTGGTATAAAACATCTCTTTGGCTCAAAATGGAACTGATCAATTGTTCAACAGTTGGAATTCATGCAGTCTTATTTAATGATGTGCTCTAATGGCAGCCTTTTTATGCTTCATTTCCCAATGGCAATATAAAATGACACAGAGGAAAAGCCATGTAATGTGCTGTAACAATATCATGGATTGTTGCTGAGATTTAAGGGAAATAAAGTAGTGCCAAACTGTTCCCATCCTAAGGAAGCAGACTGATGGGTGGATGGTCTGTGCAAACTAACCCCAAGTGGAAACGAGATCCATTCTTTTGTGGCTGCACAGAGGCACAAACTTCCATTTGAAAACCAATTAATTTCAGTTTTCTGAGAAGTTTTACAGACCTGGCTATTCCCACGTGTTCACCTTCCACATATCCACTACTGTACACATCAACAAAATTCTGTTTCCACATTTGGGTGTTCACATAAACCTTCTAATTCCCACAAACATTTCAATGTGAGCATAATATCAAAGGCCAGTTTAGTACAAAAATTCAAGATTCCACAATGACAGTTGTGGAGAATTTCCAGCTGAAAGCTGAAATTAGTAACATTGCATTCAGCTTCTCTGTTACTCTGTTTTATTCAAGACATGTAAACTCTTCAGCTAAGAGGGATATATGGAAAGATTTGGGCACTTCAAGTTCAGCACTTGCTTTGCAAACCTGTGTATAAAATCAAAACCCACGCTGTTGATGTTAAGATCTCAGCAGGCTGAAAAATTTAACAAAAGGAAAGATTTTTGGCATAATCCTTCGAAATGGTGAAATGTAGGCTCATTTAACTTAGCACACAGTAAAACCCTTGCTCACCCTGCAGAGGGCTCATACTCAAAGGTTTGTAGGTTCTTCTGGGGAAGCTGCTGAGCAATCTGAAATTGTATTGCAATGACAATATCACATGGATCATCCTAATTCCTTTTCCTTAAACCTGATGCTGTTATTAAAATGCATTCCCCCTTTGAATTGGTTCATCATCCACTCCTTCTTGCACAACATTTTGATCCCTTCAGAGAAACCAAACATTTAGTGCTGTGTGCTCAGAGGCCACACTTGTTCTGACTGCAGAAAATGAACTGTCTGCCATTAGAACTCTGCAGAGGGGTCTTACAGCCCTTTCAGGGGATGCTTTTTCTTTAGGCCCTCTCCTGTTTGTCACTGGCAGCCAAACAAAGTACATGAATTTTCATGTCCTCAATATGAGGACTCATATCATACAAAAACTCAACTTCTTCTCTACCTCTTTGTAGCAGGGAAAGGTGAGCACCTTGCTGAGCCCTTGTGTCATACATGAATTTATTATGTGCACAGACTTTAAAGCATCTGTACAGGTAAATGAACACCCCACACAAGCAAAGAGCTTTCCCTATAAAACTGCAAAGTTAATCATGCCTTTGATAGATCAATCATATCACAAAAAGAAGTCCCACATTTTGTCTAGAAAAGGGCTTTTTACTTTTTTATTTGAGTCCTAATTGGCCATTAAGAGAAAGATACATTCTGCTTTGTCAAACTCAGATTTATGTAACATGCTCCCATTTTAAATCTCTCTAAAGGTATCTGCACTCAAAGTCACAGTACATTTAACTAACAGTTTCATTTCAGTCCAAGATCTAAAGGAACTAACATATTTATTAAAGCATTCTGATCCTTCAGAGACAGATTAATAAGAAGCTTATGACAGTTCAGCATGATAAAATGAGCCAATAAACAGCAATGTGTGCTGACGTTAGATATACTGATCCACAAATAATATAATACATATTTGGTTTGTCACAAAGAAAAATCTCTTGAAAAAGCCATTGCCATGATTAAATACTTTCTGCTATCTCAAAATTTCTATATTCTATACAAGTTTTCCTCACAAACTCCCTCAGCAAATAAACCCAGCAAGCCTTTTTTCCTGCATCAGAAAATCACAGCTTTGTATGGTATCAATATGGAATAATGAGTCAAAATGCAGCATGAAAAGGGTTTAAATATTGTATGGATTTTGGGGGTAAAAATAGAGCACTAGATGCCAGAAGTGTTCAATGTTTATTCACGAGAAAGCAGATGTTCAGGCTTGCCTGACTAGCTGTCATTTACCTACCTATGAATTATTATTTGTAGCATGCATTTGTTTTATGGTAACAACTCTAAAATTAACATTTTCTAATGTGGTTTTCAGTAACAATAGGGACTCAAGGTTTACATCTGGGATATTCTTTCCTGTCCAACAACTTTCTTTACCAGAGCTCATCCTTTGTCACTGTTCCTGTTCATCCATTGCTTCACATCAAGTAAGGGTGAAGCTTGGGAAATACCACACTCACGTGCTTCAGACACATTTCTGCCACTAAACATTGAATAATGGAGTCAATTGTTTTCTCATTTTCACTGTTTATACATCACTGCTGCCAAATGACTTTCCTGATGTCCATTGTGATTTATGATGGGAGAGAATACTAAAACTAATTTATACTAATAAATGCAAACAGCCCCATTAACATCAATACATATCCTAATTTACACCACCAAAGAATCCATACTGGTATACTTAGAGCAATTTCAGAGTATTGCCTAATGAAGATAAAAGGTCATTGTGCAAACTAGCAGTGATGGAAAGTTTACAGCAGTCATTCCAAGGTTCCAAATGCTGTGCATAAAACTTAATGTAGTGTACTGCATTATCCACTAATGCTTAAAATAATGGCTCCTGAGATTCTGGTTATTATGATCCTGATCTAAATGTGAAAATAACTTCATTCCATTTTTCCTCCAGTCGTTACTTCCTAATCTGCTTTATCTCTCCTCATCCAGCCTGTCAGACTGATGGGGGCTCAGACAGAGGAGGAACTGGAAGGGACCCCACAAGTCACTCCTTGCTTCTCACAGCAAAATTCACGTTTGCTTTGTCTGGCATGGACGTGACAGTATCAGTTAATTCTGTTACACTGAAATACCACACAACAAAACAAAGCACAGCACACAGGAGGGAACAACAGCAGATTAAATGTTAAGAGAAGAAATAACCCCTCAAAATAATTTCAGTTTTGTTTATTATTGAATGTTTTTGACTTCAACTGTTAGGGTTTTTTTCCCTGTCCAAGTATTCAGAGGAACACAAAGAGCCTAGAAGGTACTGAGCTGATGCTGGCACAGAAATCAAATTATCTTTCTTAAACAACTACAGGTGTATCAGCAGGAGCAGCCTTTCCTGAGGGGAAATATTCGGATATATTTGTTTTCTTCCAGTGGCACAGAAATTAAACATTTTAAAACTGTGTGATAGTGTCTTATACTTTAGAGACAACTTAGAAAGTTGCTGAACTGTTACCCTCACACACTGCATCAGGAAAACACAACAGGAGCATTGATATTTTGATATTTTATGTATTAAATATATTTCTCTACTTCAGAAATTCCCTTCTCTGTAATTTCTCCTCAGTGCACAATGTTTATTAATTCATGATTCCAATATACCAGCTCACCAGAGTATGGTTCTCCATATGTACATTTAGGGAAGAGACAGACAAAAGGGTCTGATAAAAGTCAACTGCAGCTAATGCAAAAAGTCCTGCTAGTCCCATTGGCAATTTCTCAGCTCCACAGTCCTAGAAATTAGAAGAAAAGCCAGCCCTGGTGACCAACACCTAACCCAGGGTCACATAATGAGTCTGGCTCAGACCTGAGAATGGAACTCAAATCTATTGAATTTCATCTACCCAGGGGTTTAATCACAAAAACACTACTCTTAATTTAAAATCAAAAGGTTTTGAAAGAAATATTAGTAAGGTGCAAATTTTTCACTTCAGGGGAATGTATCATTATTCAGTTAACCACTTTTTTTAAAAATCTCTGACCAAATAAGTAACCAAAGTTCTCTGCTATAGTGCTAATTAAGGATTTGTATTCATACCTCTGAGCAATACACTAACCTCTAAATGATGTTCCAGCTGAAGCCTGAACAGGAGCAAAACTAAAGTACAATTAAGGTTTGCAGATCTGCTTATATTATAGCTTTTTAGCAGTAACCTTTCCACCCTGTTCTGTAATTAGTGAACCAGCTCTTAAGTTCTTCAGACACAGACATTTATGAAGAGTTCAAAGCTTCTTTGCAAACTCAGGAGCAACAACTCCAAGAAAGTAGAGTAATTCTGGAGTAATTCTGAACCAGTGAAGCAGCACTACCACATACAGCACCTGCCTACCTGGCTCCTCTTTGCAGAAATTAAGATTTATTTCCTCCCCATCCCTCTTGTTTATCAGGCCACAGCTTTCGAGTCAAACCCAAGGGGTTTTTTACCTTTCAGATGTCTCACATGGTGCAGTTCTCACAGGTTTGTTTTCACTCCTGTTCCACGGTCAGCAGGATAAACCAGGTCTGCATCTCTTTGCACATAACTGCAGACAGGAGCAGCGTCCCTCACGCCTCAGCTCCTGCTGGGACCCCGAGCCGGGACACAAAACCCCACACAGGCCTGAACACTGCTGACTGCAGCTCTGTGCAGCTGTGAAACTGCCAGGACTTTTAAACCCACACTCCTCTGTTTCTCTGGAGCTCATGGCTGGGTTTACAAACCCCTTCCCACACGAGGTGAGCTGACCAAACCCAGACCCCGGTGACCGTCCCAGGCTCTGCTGCCCTCACAAACGCGACCTCTGCTCCCCAGGCCCGGCCGGATCCCCGTCCCCACAGCGGGGAGGGCTCCAGCGCCCCCTGCCCTGCTCTGTCCCCACAGCAGGGAGAGCTCCAGCACCCCCTGCTCTGTCCCCACAGCGGGGAGGGCTCCAGCACCCCCTGCCCTGCTCTGTCCCCACAGCAGGNCTGCTCTGTCCCCACAGCGGGGAGAGCTCCAGCACCCCCTGCTCTGTCCCCACAGCAGGGAGAGCTCCAGCACCCCCTGCTCTGTCCCCACAGCAGGGAGAGCTCCAGCACCCCCTGCTCTGTCCCCACAGCAGGGAGGGCTCCAGCACCCCCTGCTCTGTGTCCCCACAGCGAGGAGGGCTCCAGCACATCCTGCTCTGTCCCCACAGCAGGGAGAGCTCCAGCACATCCTGCTCTGCTCTGTCCCCACAGCAGGGAGGGCTCCAGCACCCCCTGCTCTGCTCTGTCCCCACAGCAGGGAGGGCTCCAGCACATCCTGCTCTGCTCTGTCCCCACAGCAGGGAGGGCTCCAGCACCCCCTGCTCTGTGTCCCCACAGCAGGGAGGGCTCCAGCACCCCCTGTTCTGTCCCCAAAGACATTTGGGATTTCATTTCCCACCCTTTTAGGGCCTGTCTGTGCTGCTGTAAATGCTGGAGGGAGAAGCCAGGCTGATTCCTGCACAAAGAGCCAGAGGTGAGTCTGAGGGGCTCCCCCTCAGGGGCTGCTGCCTTGCTCTGATTTCAGCTGATGTTCTGCTTGTTGATTATGCAAAAATTCAGGTGATGGTCCAGATTTCACTGTATGAAAGTATGAGTGAGTGTTCTGAATTAAAGGCAGCCCTGTTAAGTTTTCTGGGCAGAGCAGATTATTTTCCCACAATCGGAAATGTGGGAGAAAACTTTATCTGGAATGTTCTTTCTTGTGGGGAGTTTGCTGGCCTGAGGAGCGGGGCCATGTCCAATGGCCCCAAGTGAAAAATGAGAATTCAAGGGTGGTTTTGGTGGGACAAACTGTATGGGAATGGAATTACCAGGCTGCAGAATGAATGAGAGCAAGGGGGTCCTGTCACTGTGGCAAAACCTGCCCTGGTGTCACTCTTTATAAGTCACTGTTATGAGGAAGTGGCACCAGGAGATGATTTTATTGGCCATTTAATACTGACAGTGCTGTTCTGACAGTGCTCCTAGGAAATGTTTGCCTTGTCATGCACCACACCAGGTTTGTGATGCTTATATGAAATACCTGTTTGTGATCAGAGTATGGCACTTATCCATGACTACTTCATAAATCCTAGCAATTAAAAAAAAAACTCCAACAAGCAATTTTGAAAATGCATTATTAACGTAGTCTCTGTTTTTCTGTTTTGTTCAGAATAAACCTTTTCTTTGCCTTTCACATAGAGCTTTAGAGTACACTTGAGTCATACTTTCATACAGTTCTCCAGAACCTGAGAGCTAGCAATATAAGGATTTTTAAATTGAAGTTGGGATTCTCAAATGATCTTAAGAGCCTGAGAACTGGGACTGTAGGAGAAATAAACATCACCAATCTAAATACCATGAGTCTGATAACACTGAGCAGGGATAAACCAGAGATTTATAGGTGAATGGAATAAAGGAAGAAAGCACAAGATGAAAATAAAGATGTAGCTTTCTAGTTGATTTAAATTTTCTGTTTAACATACTGATTAGGAAAAAAGTGGAAGATTGCTGATGAGAATGTAAAGGGAGAACTGAGGTAAGTGTTTTATTTGGGGAGGTTTGTGCTTGTCTGCTGCAAGTGGAACAGCTTGCTCTCAGTGTGGGTGAGAAGTGCGCCATGGTTATAACCAAAAGGGAGCTCTGGCTGTGTCATACTGTTATTTTCTACTGTAGTTTGACCAGTTAAACTGCTTTTGTCATTGTGTTGGATATCCTCTTGTATTTCTGAGAAAACAAGTTGCCTAAACAGCCCTTCTTTTGCAGTCTCTAATTGCAAAGTACAATAGAAATCAGAGTGAAGTGTATTGTGTTTACCACGTCCCCTCAGTGTTAACAAAGGAATGAAAATTCTACCCTGATCTAGTAAAAACACATATGCTGTTACTTTATTTGGGTGTGTTTTCTCGGGGTTCTGTAAACAGAGATTTATTGCAAGAGTGGGTTTATGCAAGCTGTTCCTCCAAACCTGTCAATGTCTGGATTTGTGGTAAGGACTGGAAAATCAGGAGCACTCATTTCCCAGGCACAGGAAAAACAGATCTCCAGCAGCCTCCTGGATTCTGTGTGGCCTCTACAACCAGGATCTCATCATCAATCAGAGCTGGTGAAACAAGCTCTGGATAAATGATAAAACTTTTCAAATATTAATGCAGCCATCACTGTGTGAGGCTTGGGTTTTACAAACCTGGTTCTTGATAACAGTTCCTTATTGGGAAACCAGCACATGTCCAGGCCAGTTGTCTTAGCCTAACAAAATTGTTTTGAAATGACTGAAAGTACTGCTCACATAGCATTAAGACAGAACAATTGTATTGATCTTTGGGTAGAAACTCTTCCAATTTTGTCCATCCATGGATTAATAGTGACGGTAAAAAATGTAAAATGAAGCTTCTGTATTCTTATCATGGCTTTTCTCTTTTTAAATATTGTCAAAACCTGGATGTTTCATTCTATGCACTTTAAGATCAGCTATTGGAAAGTAAGTGGAATCTTGATAGGGTGTCCTGAGGCAAAGGCTCCTGTCAAAATTGCGGGCAGTAGATGAGAACTCCCCTAGCAGCTTGGAGAGAGCTCTTCCAAAACTCTGTTTGTAAGTTTGTTATTGGTTTGCTGTAATTGCCCAGACAAATCATCTGCTTGTCACTTCACCTGACTATAAAACTGAAACAGTCAGGGTTTCAAGATATTGCATGTGTAAATTTTACTTATTTGATAGTTTGAAAGTGCCCTAAAAACCCTTAGTATTTTTTATTGAAAATATTTTGGAAGCTGAATTACTTTGTTTGTTGTAATTATATAACTTTATAGGAGCGATGTGTTGTATGAGACAAGCACTGAGGCAGAATATGATTTAAGTTTTGCTTTACACAGCTTTTGCTATTAATTTGATTATTTTCCATAACTGAGCAATGTAGTTCACTCTGTGTTAAAATAAGACTGATTTATTTGGTAGGGGAATAAAAAGGAAATGGTACTTCAGACAGTGGGTTTATGCTGATTTCACTGGTTTATTTTATGCAATTTTTCTGGTGAAGTGTTTTGGAGAAGAAAAATTTTAATCTTTTGTCCAGGGAATTTTATTTTCCATTGTTTTTACACCTTTAGAGTGATTTCTAAGAAAAGAGGACTACACCACATAAAATGTTTCACAGTTAGGAAGCAGCAAACATAGTGATAATATGGCAGGGTTGTGTAGACTTGTATCTGATAAATACAAATAACCCCCCTTTCAAATTAACATGAGCCAAAAGTCAACTTAGTGATCTGATGAGGTACTGACAAAATCACATCCTAACCTAAATGACATTTGTCACACTCAAGTAGAAACAATTATTAATAATTTTCATTTCATTAGGAGCACTACAATGAAATGTCAACAACTTCAAAAGTGTAGCAGAAGTGTACAAATTAATTTTGATTTTCTGAAGTGTAATTATTTTTGTAAGTACCACACTGTGTAATCACTTTTGGCGCTATTACTTGTGCAATCAATAACTCTCAAATGTACTTAACTGTTTTCAAACATGGTTTCTTAAGGTCACCCTTTATTGGTGTGGATGTTTTGATGGAAGAATGCAAGGAGTTGTTCTCTAACTGGTCGAAGATGCAGTGAAAAAATGATATATAATTATTTATGTATATTTTCATGTTGATTGCCATAAAGGGGTGCTCGATGTCTGTGCAGTTTGGATGTGAAAAAAAGCAAAAGTCCATTTTTGTGCTCTGGGTGGCAGCATCAGCTCTTGCTCCTGTGCCTTCGCCACCCGGGGCTCATCCTACTTGGCAAATGCAACCTGACTGCAGAGTTAATTCTATTCCCCTGAGCCAGGCAGTCAGGCCAGAGCTGGCCTCACATTAGCCAGATGAATGGTTGGTAATCATCTAGAGGAGTGCATCGTTCCCACAAGCTCAGCCAGTCCTCAAGTGCCAGCATTTGTAATAATTCACAGCCCTGTAATGCTCGAGTACAAAAGGACCACAAAACTCACATCTTGAAGGAAAAGCTCAGCTCTGCTATGATTTTAGCTGTCATTCTGATAGGTTTCCTCCAGGTTTGGACATGGGTGTTCTGCTCATGTATTTGTTCATTACTTTATCTGTTTTATCATTGTTTTATCCTGGAGATTTCCAGGATCCTCTGGGAACTTTTGCCCTCCCCTTTACAGCAAGGCAGGAGCAGAGATGGTTGGTTGCCAGTTCAGTTTTCAGGTTTCTGGAATTAACAGCAGTCCCTTAAAGGATCCAATTTATAATGTTTATAATGGCTCCTGGAGTCTCTTCCTGCAACTCAGCTTTCAACCCTAATTTAGCTTCATTTGTAGAATTGTATCAATGGATTATCCATCCTGGAAGATAAAAGCAAAGCTGATGTAACCAGAGCAAGGAATGCAGACTGTACTTAAACTATTAAAATTACAGATCCTCCTCCTTCAAAATAAAAATTCAATAAAAATAGATTAGAATTTCCTATTGGATTAGTAAATTATCCATTAGTATAAAGAAGTAAAAACAGGAAAAGAGACTGTGCCACAAGGAAAAGAAAGTTAGAAAATGTACAAAAAATAAGTATCACAGTCAGCAGTAATGTCTCTTGACATCTACTGCTAATTGTCATTAAAACCAGTGGTTTAGCCATTTATAGCAACATAACAGTTTAAGAACACAACAGATAAGGCATTCCAGGCAATAACTTATTTAGAGGCTGAATATCAAAATCATTCTAAATCCAGAATGATCTTAATGTTAAAAAATAATGCTATTTTAACATTTCTAGCTATCTTTCAGTTATCTGCATTTGTAGTCTATATGGAAGGGTAACTCCAGTAAATTGTGGGCAAGTTTGTTCTGCTATTTAGAAGTGCATATATTATACAAGGAAAAGCAGTTAGAGATGGAGGGTGTGTGAATGTAACTACTCAGTAATTGCACCTGAAAATTTGTGTTAGAATAATTCACTCCATCTAAACATATGTACTATGTATCTTTGTCTTGGATTTCAGTATTCTGAGATTTTGTTTGATTTTTTGAGACATCTAAAACATCAAATTCTTTGCCAATACTCCAGAGCCCACAGTTCCCAGGCAGTTGTACTGGAACTGTGTGACTGGGCTGACTGCCAGGAAGCCAGGTAGGGTTTGTTCTGCTTGAAACTCAGCTACTCTGCAAAAAAGTTTGGATTTTGGTGACACAGCAAATGCTTTTGCAAAGTATTTTGCTGGAATTTTCAAACTAAGTGCAAAGTCCATGCATGAGTTGCTTTACGCCTGAATTTGACATAATTGCGAATGTAAGAGAACATTTTAAGCTCTCTATGTCAGTATATTTTTAATTGTTGTTTAAGCTGTCAATATCTCTGTGTTATTCTACTATTATTAAAGTAATCCTCATTATATATTGGTGACTTTAGTGTAAATAAGGAAAAAAGGGAAAAATCCCTACCAGACTTTCTCAGCTGTGCTCCAGAGCCTTCATTTCTCATCCATCTCATTGGATCACAGCAGAACATCTCCACCCCAGTTCCTCTGGTTTTTGGGAAGAAAATCTCCATCACAGGCTCAACTGTTCTGAAATACACCTAAAACTACAGGTTCATACACCTAGAAAGTCTTTGATTTATCATGCTGAAGAAATAAACACAGAATTAGTTTCAAGTAGACATTTTTTACTAGATAAAACCGAAATCAAACTCCAAATCTACACATTTTGCTGATTTGAAATACCCTTATGTGAGTATATTCCAAATCCTGTAGCAGATAACAAGTTTATGTTAATTCCATGAGAAACTGAAATTCTGGCTTCTGGAAAGCCAGAAATACTGTTCTAATGAATTACAGCTTAATTTTCATAGCTGATCAGATTTGGTTAGTTATTAAGAATATCTTGGATTGTGGGTGATTAGCTAGGTTGGATTTGGGAGTTACTTTATAATTTGGATTGAATTTTTAATTTTGCCTAGATGAAGATTTTTATTACTTGAGTGGAAGCATTTGAAATTAATGAAAAAGTCTATAATAGATAACACGTTTATTCTTTGAGGAAAAAGCAAGTTAATTGTGCTTGTCTTGCATGGATTGCATCTATTTGCTTACCTTACTTGCCAGCAGGTGACTGTGCTAACCAAGGGATGCTTCATGCACTGAAATTTGGTTCAGGGTAACAGATCTTAGTCAGGAAACCCAGGAAGAGTTAAAATAGTTCTGCCTACAGCCCACCAGACCACCCCCAAAAAGATGTCTGAGCCATGGTCAGTAGATGAAACAGAAATGTTGTTTGTGTGATCTGATGGGATGCATTCTAAATCCTTCAAAATTGTTATGGGATTTTTGCCACAGAGTATTGGGTTTAAAAGGCAGCATCACTAAGTCAAAACTGGAAAAAAAAGGAAAAAAATGAAGCAGACCTTGCCAGCTGCAATTACATCTTCTAGTCACTGAAATGTAACATAATTCAATGTCTGTATTAGCATTCAACATTGTTAATTCATGGGCAAGTAATTTAGTTGAATTCGCAATGAGAAATTGAATTTGAGGTGACTCAGCAGGAAAATCAGTGTGTTCTGTAATTGAATGGAAAATAGTTGAGTTATCACCGGCAGCAAGCTTGATGTAACAAGCCTTTGTATTACATGTGCCATGAATAGACTGAATGGTTTGACAAGGATTACTTTTATTTCAGATAATGAAGCACAATAAAATGCGGAGTAATTAACTACTAAAGAAAACTGCATGACCCAAATCCAAAGTGAAAGGTCCCGATTTAGGGACAAGTTAGGAAGTATCCATACAAGGGACTTTACGTTAGAATGTTTCAATTTTGACACAGGTGATTCTGCCGTGGTTAGACAGTGTTTCTAGGTCCTTATCAATTCCTTTTTAAAATTTCTGTGGTTGTTTGATTGCAACATTCACATCAACATCCACCATGAACCGGAGTGGAGGTGACAAATGTCCCCTGCAAGACAATTCACCTGACAAGGAGCTGCCACAGGGGCTGCTCTGCCATGGGAGCTGCATCACAGCAATTCTGTTCTTACCTGCTGAAGGGTGTGATGCAATAATTTACAATAGGCTGCTCGTTTCTAAATCAAGCTTTCTGCTGAGGAAAAGGTGAGATTCAGCTTTGTCTCAGCCAAGTACAGGACCAGTGAACAATCCTTCCAAAGGAGCAGGCTCTTGGACACTTATTCAGGTTTATAGTCAGTCTCAAAGCTTCAACATTTGACAAAGATTTATTTCAAGACTTGTTCATATCAGTTCACCTTGGAAAAGTTGTGTTTTTTTACCCCAAGTGCAACTTTTGTAATCTGACTTGCCAGGTGACTCACTAAACATAATGATTAAACTTGTGCTACATTCCTATAGATTATTTTCCTCTAATATCCACGTTTTAAGCCCAATATCCATTATCCCCATTAGTGTTTGGAATGCCAGCCTCTCCTCTGTGAAATGTGCACTTGTGGAAAATAAACTTAACTCCAAACATCACAGCGAGCAGATCATGTGTGACAGCACATCACAGCTCTTGCAAAGGTGTGCTAAGGAACAGATGAGTATAAATAGCATTACAAGAACTCTTTTGAATGTACAGGTGTCTACGTTTTTAGTTTGTCAAATGCTTAAAAAAGGCTGCTAAAACTTGATTTAAACATAAAAGCGGATGCATTCTTTTGAACAGGGATTAGAAAGCAAATAATTAATCATGCATACCTGAGGATTTATGTAAGCAGCTGCTTAAATAAGAATCATAAACCTACAAATGCAGTCTCCCCACCTACTTTGCAATCTCTTGAATTAAAAAAAAAGTGTGGATTTGTTTGGTAGATAGCACTTGACATCAAAAGGAAATTGTTAACATATTCTCCTGGTACCATATAGAAATGAAAATATTCCTAACAAACATCCTGTGCTGTTTTTAACTAGGTGGTAAATACTTTACAAATGCTGGAGCTTGTAAGCTGTAGTGTGATTAGGTAAATTAGGGTTGGGGTAACTGGAGGCTGTGTGGGCCTTATACACAATGGAAGTTTGTTTTCTATCCAGTAAAAAGATGGAAATTTGCATGAGGGTCACGAAGAAAATATTGGCTGGTCTGAACAGGTTTCTAAGTATTACAGGAAGTGTATAAAACTGACTGGTTTTGACTTGAAGTCAGGTGAAACCAAGTTGATTTCACAGTTATGTTTTCGAATCCGCACATCAAACCGAAATCAAAAGGTCTGGATGTGAGGGAAGTGAAAGAGAAAAACAATTTTTTGCATGAACAGCTACAGGATGAGATCACCAGGAGTCACACAGCTTTAGTGTTTGGTGCCAGTCTCTGCCACACGCTGTAAGAAGGGTCTGTACTCTGAGTGACTCTCTAGAACTTCATCACTCTCAGTGAATTCCATGGCATAACAGAGCTTTTATGAATAGGATGTGTAATTCTGGCAACAATTCTGGGATTTGAGGGCACTCTGCATATCAGCTTATTGAATTTGGACTGAGGTCCCAGAGCTGGGATAATAATAAGTTTAAGCTTATGGCAATAAAGCTACCTGCAGTAATATATTTAGACACGAGGGCCCAAGCTCCTGCAAAGAACAAGTGAGAAATTTGAATTTTTATTCAAAATTCAGCTCTCATTGGGTTTTTGTCCCTGTTACTTCTCTTGACACACTTCATTAAGCTTTTACTGTCCTTGCACTCCACTTCTCTGTCAGTTAAGCACTCAAGATGTATAAATAAACTTTGTTGTAAAGAGGGAGGAACAAAGAGAAGCAGGAGAGAGATGGGGTGCCTTGCTAGCCACTCTCAGAGTGCCTACACGTGCCTGTCACTGGTGCTCTCTCAATTCTGCTGGGGATTACCCTTTTCCTTTTCTGAGCAACATTTTTAATCTTGTTGCTGCCTTGTTTCTGTGTTCATGTATTGCAGCCTTGCTTTTACTGCACTGAGCTTGTTTTCGTGGGCTCCTTCTTCAACATATCTACTGATGAAATTGAACACTGGGGGGTTTGAATTTGACAGCTGGAAGATGAGAGAGGGTGTCTCTGATCCTGCTTCCAGAGAATTCCCACAGTGCCCCCTGCACTGAAAGGCTTTAAACGTATCTCTGCTTTGAACATCTTTTGCTGCTAACAGTAATGTTTCTGTAGTGTCTACAACTCACTTTATCCTGTTCCAAGAACTGACAGTGTCCCTAGAATACTTTTAAAATGAGAACTTCTTGGATAAATTTTTTCACTGGTGTATTTTTTCCCTTTTTTCCAACCTGCATCTAATGAATATATTCCTTGAACAGCACATTTCAACAACTGTTACCTTATAAACTTTTAACCCTGTCCCTTGATGTAGTGGCCTCTTTCAGGCACACAGGACTGTGGAGGACAGACACTCTGCACTAACTAAAGATAAAAACACTACAGTGGAGTGTGACAGGTCTCTTTTTAAGGCATGGCTGTGAATCTCTGCTTAAAAAAATCAATGGGGCTCAAGCACTGCAGGGTCCATGTCCTGTGGATCCACATGGATTTTTAGTTGACTTGTAATCTCCTTGGTTTCCCCCAAAGCTGTGAATTTTTCTGCCTCCTCCTCAGATGCTAAGCAAGTCAAGGGTTCATCCCACCATCAAAGCTGAAAGGTTTAGCAGGAAGAGATTTGCATTGAAACATTTACAGCGACCGCTGGTGGCTCGCTGCAGTCTATCGAGGCCCTTTTTAAACTTCACAGCTGTAAACCCATTTTCAGGCTTGTCGTTTGGAAACAACTCCACATGAGAAGGTGAAAGGAGCATTTTCCACAGCGGTCCGGAGTGTAACAGCCAGTGAGAGGAGCAGAATGGGAGAGCTGCTGTGAAAAGCTTCAGTAAGAGGCTGCTCTGCACCAGTCATTGAGCCTTGCATCTCAAAATCTGTCATCTGAACAGCAACTCCCACTGTTGCCCTGAGCTCCCTTGAGGAACAGCAGTTTTCCTGGCAGCACTTAAACATTTGCATGCACTGGAATCCTTGTTGAGTACCCTGATCTAGGGTGCCTTCCCTGCCTGGAAAACACCTCTGGAATTGTAGAGTTTAGCTATGGAAGAACAAAAAGATGGGGCATGGATTGACTCCCTCAGTACTGGAGGGTATTCATAAACCAACTGCATCCTGAAAGGATGAACCCAAACATGTGAGAACCAAATAAGGCACTGAGACAGAAATTATGGCATTTTTTTATAGAAGAGAACAGGTGGCGTTTTAATCTGACCAAAATTAACCCATGTTCAATAATTTATGCACTCAAATTGACTCTAACAAATGCTGCTTAATTATGCATTCTTGGAAACATGTTTTACGTTTGGTTTCAAATTGGAATTTACATCCAACTATGGTTATCTTCCCACAGCAGTTTCACTATGTAAAGAAGTAAGGAATTCAGGATATAAAGAATATTCAAAGTAACTTTGCTCTGAATCCAGCTGCAGTTGTCTACATAGTGTAATTGTCACATTTTCCAACAATGAAAATTTTAAAAAATCCCCCTATCTTTTAAAAAAAGCTGTTCAAAGAATGTTCTCACAAAAAGAAAATAAAAATAGAGCAGCTCATTAGATCTGTAGCTTGACTCAGGGAAACATAAATACAGAAGTCAGTCTGTGTTTGAAGTAGAAAAAAGGAGGACAAATACACAGGTTGTCAGTAATCTTTTAATGTCTTTCCTTTGTCTCACTCTGAAGTAAAAACAACTGAAATTGTTGAAAGATAGCTTTATCTAATTCATGCCCACGGACTCTCTCTTTCTTCCCCCCGATTAATACTTGGAATAATCTTTCTTTATTGATGTGGTGCACACTTTTTTTGTGTGCATATCTTGCTATTTTCTTCAGAAGAAAAAATGCTGCAAGATGATCAAATACAACTTTACTATGCAGTTTGGAGGAAACTCTGAAAATTATTTTCTTCTGCTCTTAGTGTTGATATAAAGAACTATTTAATGTATTTTTCTTATAACAAGAACTGGTATAATACTGCAGGAGTGAATTAGCATTCGTTCTAATCTTGCCTGGGAAAAAATCAATCGTGCTTTTAGTTTCTTGTATGTTAGGCATCAATGAGATTGTTCACATGAATAAAACTAATTTTTAATTTTTATAAGACTGGGCATATTCCAGCACAGAGTGCTGGACAAGGTAGTAGTGCTTGTACAATATTTAATGTTCAGCTGATCAATTTTCAGGGAACCTGAATTTTTCCCTTTCAGCCTGTCTTGTAATCTGTTCACTGCTGCCACACAGGTTGCCACTGACTCTGTATTTGCAGTGCTAAAAGCAGATGTATTTATTTTTACTTGCATTGAATTGAGGAAAGGATGCAGTGGAGAAAAATCAAAGCCTTTGCTGAAAATCCTGGTCTCTACTCAGCTGGGAGTGTCCAGGGTTTGAGAGGTTTGGTGTCACCCTTGTGAAATTTCTGTCTCAGACTGCAGGGAGCTTGTTGGTAAAAGTAGAAACTTCTGTTGGTAAAAGTAGAAAGTTCAGCCAGAGGAGCAAGAAAAGCTCCCCCTGAGGCTGACTTGAGGTGAAAACCTGAGCTGAGTGAAAGGTCTTGGACAGTGCAGAAACCTGAGGGACATTTGGGAATCTGAGGGAAATTCTGAACTGAAACATAAAGGTTCCAACTTTCTCTTCATCCTCAGCACAGGGGAAATTTTTGTTCCAGTTCAAATATTGAAACACAGTGATGCAACATTGCTGTTGTGAAGAAGCAGCCACTGAAGGCCTTTCAGAGAAGCTCATGTGCTGTTTGCATGAGGAACAGCCCCCCCCTTTTGCTTGTCATATCCTGTTACATTTTTCTTAGCATGTTTCTATACAGAAAGGTGGGGAAAATTCTCTTCTGTCAAGGGATGTTTGTAGGCAATGGAAAAATAAGATCCTGGGTGACACCTAGGGGATGTGGTAGGTAGGTAGCCAAGGCTGATGTGGAAAATTTGAGAAAGCTGTCCACAAACCTGTAGTAACCTGTGTGTAATTCTATTTGCTGCTCTTGTGCTTGTATGTACTTACACACATGGATAATGACACGTATGAGGAAAACTGAAGGGAAAGTTTGGTTTGCTGTCCCAGGAAAGCTGAGGTAGAGCAGAAAAGAAAGAAAGCAGCAACACTTTGTGCACACCTTGATCTGCAACAAAAACAAACAAACAAAAAAAAACCAAAAACGGAGCTAAACACTACTTGTGCTTTCACAAGTAGCAAACTAGAATTCTGTCTATTCGTCTGCAGCATTTGAAATAACATCACTGTAAATAACTTTATTATATAATAGTTACCTGATAAACTTAGCAGTTATAGTGAACCACCAAAGTTTGATGCTTATGTTGTTTTATGTGCAGGTCAAGGGAGGCAGTTCTGCCCATCTGGAGTATTGCTTCCAGCTCTGGGAGGAAGGGAGGACATGGAACTGCTGGAGAGTCCAGAGGGGCACAGAGATGAGCACAGGACTGGAGTCAGGCAGGGAGAGCTGGGGCTGGGTGTTCAGCCTGGAGAGGAGAAGGCTCTGGGGAGACCTCGGAGCCCCTCCCAGTGTCTAAAGGGGCTCCAGGAGAGCTGGGGAGGGACCTGGGACAAGAGCCTGGAGTGACAGGACAAGAGGGAAGGGCTTTTAATGGAGAGAGGTCAGATTTAGAGAAGATGTTAGGAAGGAATTCTCCCTGCTGAGGGTGGGGAGGCACAGATTTCCCAGGGAAGCTGTGGCTGCCCCTTCTCTGGAAGTGTCCAAGGCCAGGTTGGACAGGGCTTGGAGCAGCCTGGGATAGTGGAAGGTGGAACAGGATGAGCTTTAGGGTCTCTTCCAACACGAACCACTTTATGATCCTCATAGGAGCTGTAAAAAATGGAGTACTGGGGCAGAACAAAGGTTTCTGGGAGATGAGACTGATCCCAGCTCTCCCCTGTTATTGCTGTGAACAGCAAACAGCAAATCCAACCCAAACCCCCTTGTCCCTGCAGTACCCTCCAGTTTACAGTGCAGAAGTTCAATTTTTAGAGCTCTCATGAATTGTTCAGTACATGCTGTTAATTATCAGCCCGTATGAATCACCGAAGTCATAACCTGACTCCTAAATGAGTTTCCCACAAATCTGGTCTATTCATTAGAGGTCAAGTTGATAACTGGTTAGAAGGAATATCAATGCTGCATATCAGTTTATAAGGGCATAATTGTAACTAAAAAAATCCCCAATCTTCCTCTCCTTGTCCTCTAGAAAATTTAAGTGTGGAACTCAAAGCCCTCAAGTAACTGTTATTTCTTAATAAGATGCTGTGGAAGTGGAGAAGTGAAAAAACCTTTGCAAAGTAAGGATGGACAATTCTGAATATTTTGTCTGTCTAAGGCACAGAGATGGAATGGTCTAAGCATTTGTTTTGAAAATCCTAAAGAATTATGACCAAACCTTTTCCTAAATACATTACCTATAATAGAGGATAATTATCCATAGGAAATATTATCCACTAGGAGATATTACCCAGTATAGGAGACAGTTATGGACCTACTTCATTCTTGGAAGGTGTTAATAGGAGGAATTAATATCAATATTCAGATAGTTTATGAAGATGTACCCTTATATCTTGATCTTTTAAAAATCCTCAACTCTTCTTCTAATTTCTAATGGTTGGTTGATTAGGGGAAAAAAAAAGCAGTTGAAACTTACTCAGAGCATTTTAAATTAGAACATTTCTACAGTGTACACCGTAAGGTCACATCAATTTGAGAAAAGCTGCTGAAAAGTATCAAATTATGAGCTAGAAATGTAATATAAACATACTCTGAAACTAAATCACGTACCTCACATATACCACATTTTAGGGAAGTTACATTTGTGAGACTTCAATAAGGAATGGAATACAGTAGAACTTTCGGGAACCATTTTAATTTATCACTTGCAATATGTGTTTAACAAAAACATGCAAGCTGTCTTTGCAAGAGCGTTGATTCAGGCAGATTTCTTTGTCTGGGCATTGAAACCCACCAATAACACACCAATAATCAAAAATGTCTTTTTTCTTAACAGGCAGATCCTGTCTGGGTACCTAATTGTCATGTGATGTATGACCCCTGAATATATTCTGTTATTTAAATTCTACTGAATTTAAATAACACAGCAAAAATTAAGTTGGTGAGAAGAAATATTTCCTTTTTATGGACTACATAATTCCTATTTAATTCCTGATAGATTTGCATAGGTACAATTTTGTACCAACATGAGGGTTTTTTTGAAATATCTGGGTACAACTGCTGGCTAAATTCCTTTTATTTGAGCAGAGCTGCAGGGTATTTCTGCTGCTACTATGAAATGGAAGTCAAAACAGAAATAAGTAGAATTTTCATAACATGTGAATGGTGAAACTTTGAAGAGATATTGGCAGAGGAGTTTATTTTTTGACTAGGATTGCAGGATGGAGAGGTGAGGCAATGAAACAAAACCAAGGAATGCTGAGATGAAGAAAAACCTGACAACTGAGGTCTACAAATTATTAATAAGATTATAGTTGCTTTAATGGATCCAATTAAATATAATTGACCTAATTTCATCAGCAAAAATTGTTCTGTTCAATTAACATAAAATCAGGACAGCACCTACATCAAAAGCTCAATATTAGTACTTTTCTAATATACAGCAGAGGGTACAAGTCTTCATCTGTACAAGATTGTCTCTATTTGGATTGTTTTAAGATTTTTTATAACAGGCCTGGTTTGGTTTGAGCCACAGGAATGAATTGTTAAAGTCTGATTTTACTGACAGGTGTGACAGAAACTGTATAAATTGTTTATTGTATCATGTTCGTGTGTCCTCCTCTAAAACTCATCAAATTAACTGGAAACTCATCAGTTGACTTCAAACAGGCTTTTAAATAATGCCCACAGATAAATGTGCACACTTTGTACTGTAGGTCTTCTCAGTTTTAAAGTTTAATTTTTGACTGCTGTCATGGACTAAATGTGCAGTTCTGAGATTTCAGAGCTTCTTCACCAGACACTTCTCTTGAAGATTTTAAATTAGTTTAATCCTCCAACACGAAAGGATCAGAGGCTCTCCCTCAAATTTGAACTGTGCCATTGGGGAGAAGAGGAATAACTTGTAATTTTTGATTCCATTCCTGAGTTTGGTGGGAGATGAATGAGGCATTTTGAGATTCTGCCTCTTCCTCATTAAAAAGGAAAAAAAGAGGTTATGAGAGGTGTATAAATCTCATTTGTTAACTTTAATCAGTTAACTTTGAATGCTGTTAAGGATTCGATCAAATAATACATTTTCTTAATCAACATAAAATCTGTTATTATTTAAGGTTAGTTGCTGTTCACCAATACCTGGCTTATATTTTTCCTATTTCAATTACAAGTTCTCACTCTTGATTTTTTCTTTAGTAATTCTTTGTCTAAAATTTGCTGTCTATACAGAAAATTGCAGCAATTTTAGCAAAGTCCTGGTTCAAGGAAAGTTATTTACATGACCAGATCTTGCTCTCAGGTTTGTGGTTCTTTGTGCCTGGATTTGAGAAAGGCTCTTAACCTGCCTCCCACCTTTGGAATGTTTAAAACACATCTCTAATAGCGTGATGTGCTTCTCTCTACAAAGATGAAACCTGCCTGTATCTGGAATCCTTTCCTCCCTGGGTTGGTTTTATGACAACATTTCACTCTTTTACCACAATTCACTTCAAATTTGTCCTCAGTTTCCATTGAAGATTACAGTGACCCAGCTCCAATCTTAGAAAATCCTTTCCAGCTAAATTTTTACACCCTGAGGAAAATGTCTCTGTATTTTGCTTTAGGCTTTTTCAGCCATCAATGGCAGGTCTCTTACAAAAGATGCTCCAAGGCCATCTTTAACCTCTTTGTCCTTTCACTCTCTGGGTGCTGCACAGCAGGTAAGGGGTTTTTAAATACGTGCCAGTATGTGTGGAAAAATAATTCCTGACAAGTCACTGTCTTTATGTGTTCCATTTCTGCTCATAAAAGTGGCTTGCAATATTTTCCATACATTTTAGAGTCAATAATTATTGGTTGGAAGTGCATTTTTGAATCTGAGTTGGGAATATTTGACTAGATTGGTTATTTATGTGGCATGTTTTATTTTTATTCCAATTAGAAGTAGGAAAATACTATGAAGTTTTCTCAAGGAAGTAACCCCATACCTATTGTTAGAATATTTTCTAGCACATCCAAAAATATTCCTTCTATATCTGTGCACTAAAGTTTTTCTAACAAATGAATACTGGAGCCAGGAACACAAATGAAGCAAATGTTTAAAGTTTTACGAGCATTTTACATTATCTTTTCTGATCTACCTCTACAGCAACTTCTGTAACACAAAGCAAACAGAATTTCTCAGAGGAAAAGAAAATGAAGGAATGTGGTGTAGATCTGTTATATGAGTTAGGGTAGAAATACATGTTTACTACCAGAGGCTCCCAGCTCTTGTCTTGCAATAATTGGTGATGCTCCTGAGGGTTTACCTTCAGGAGTCATTTAATGCCTATAAATCACAGCTTCCTTTGCAGGTAAATATCTGGCTGTCAAGGCTGCGGAAACAAGCACAACCCCAAGCACACCCTGAAGTAAAAAACCTGACTAAACAAACCCTTAAAAACAGGTGAAGTAGAAAGATAAAAGATCAAAAGAAAGTGAATTTCCATAGTATTAAAAACATGGATTTTTTCAGGTTCTACTTGTTTTCTGAGCTCGGGGTTTATTAATGCTGTTTTCATTTGTATGCTGATGACCATAGCAGTTTTTAACTCTTTGGAAATGAGTCCTCAGAATTCCTCCAGGATGCTTTGGATCCCACTGCTAGCAAGAGATCCTGCTTTGCAGGTGTTGTAGATTGGACATTGAAAAGGATTAAAGGGCTTGGAACTCTTGGTGTTCACATAAACTAAACTTGACTAACAGAAGTTCTGTTGCACATCTTCCTTGTTTAAAGTTTAGTTTAAGATGTATTTTGTTCAGCAGTAAACATTTCTCTTTGTCCTTCAGAGAAATTGTTTTCTCCTTTGTCAGCATCTTGTTCCTTATGTGCTTGAAAAATATCCTTAAACCTCAATCCTTTTAATTCTGTATTTCTGCCTCGCTGTGTTTAAAATGTCTGTGTCTTACCTGTTCCTCAAGGACCGTGGTATTTTTGTACCTTCAAGTCTTTTGTTCTTCCCTTCACATTTTCATCATCACTTCCCCAAAGTGCTGGCTCTGGACAAAGAACACACACAGCCCTGAAGGGTGTTGTGTAGAAATACATCCCTGGACTAACACAACACAAAACAGCAGGATAAACATGGGAAAAAGCACTGTTTTCACATAACACTGAGCAGGGGAAAAGGTTAAAGCAAAGGCTAAAATAAACAGCTCTGCCCAATGCACTTCTTGTCACCTAAACAGAAAGATTGGAGGCTGAGCTCTGGTGTCCTGTGAGGAACTGAATCATTCCAGTGGGATTTGATGTTACCATCTAAAGGTCACGGGCTGGACAGAGGAGATGCTCTCTACTGGAACATCTGATGCAGTTAGAAAAATCAGGTGTGGGAGTAGAGACCCTTGCTCAGCTCACCTCAGAAGATTTTTGTATTTTTAAGGCCTGCTTTGTCAAGAATCACTTTGCTTGGTCTCCTTAAATGGCCAAAATACCTCATTATTTATTTGTGTAATAATTTGAATACTGAGGTTTGAAATATTTTGGTTAAGAAATGTCACTATACTACCTCAGGAATTTGAAAATTATGGTTAAAAGAACCTACTGAATTTGTGAAAGGGCAGCAAAGCTGATAAAGACATTAAAAACCCCACTCCTGCTCCGTGTTCTATCAGACTTGGGAAATCTTTTCAGTCAAGGACCGAATTCAGGAGCAGGGATGAAAAGATGCAGCCTTGCTCATTTCTCCTCACTTTGTGAAAAGGAACACCCAAGTTTGCTTTTATTACAGTTAGCACGGAGAGCCAGAAGTTGTGTGTTAGCCCACGTTCTACATTTAATTTGTAGTTTCATTAGACAGATCAGTGAGCAGCCTTTTCTGCCTCCTTGTTGATTCTCCTTCAGTAGCTTCCCCAGAGCTGCTTGTGTCTTTTACTTTTGCCTTACTAAACTATAGAAGGATGATGAAATTTTGAGGGAATTTGCAATATTAAAAAAGTCCTCTGTAATTTTCAAGCTCCTGGTCTGAAGTGTAACTTGTAAAAAAACACGAAAAAGTGGGAATGCCTTCAGATCCTGAAAGTTGAAATGTTTTAAATGCAAACTGTCTCTGGATATATCTGTTAAATAACCATGCTAAGGAAAAGATGCCAGTCCTTTAATGTCATAATTTTTGAGGTTGACAATTGTGGGGAGGCTTTTAGGTTATGGGTGTGTTCCTCCCTGGTTCTGCAAAGGATTGTTGCACCACAGAGGTTATTAATTAAGGTTTTCTACTGAATCAATGGTGAATGACTTTGAGCAGTGGAAAGAAAAAGACACTTCTGAGGTACAGAGATGCTGTAAAAAAGAAATAAAAGCCACCAAAGCGATTTCCCTGCTGATAGAGTTCTGGTAGTGTTTTGCATTATTTAGGACATACAAGAGCTACATTGCTGTGAAAGATAACAGGAGTGTTGGAGGCCAAGAGATGGTTGAAATATTTGACAGGCTTTTTATTATTACCTTTAAGGTTACAGTGTCTGAAAAGCAGGCAGACATTATGTCATCCTGCAGCAGGAATATGTTCTTCATTTGACTGTGGTAACAGTCAAATCACATTTATAATAACCTATCTACATGTGTGTGTGTACACCTTATAGGTTTGATAATTGGGGATGGAACTACAGTCATCAATGGCTTTTGAAATGTCCTACATTTTAAAGAGACTGGAAAAAAATATAATATAGATATTTCCCCAGCTGAAATAGTAAGGAAAAACTGCAGAGAGACTTAGTGCAGCAATTCAAAACAGAAACCTAAAACCCTACTTTTATTTTTGCCTGTTTGTAACTCTGTTGCATGCACAAACCAAGTATCCTAAGAATTATTATCTGCTTCCTGCCTTCACATATAAACAGCTTTTCAGGATGAATATGAGCCAAGCTTTAGAGATGCAGTCATCTATCCAACGAAAATTGGATAAGAAACCTCAAGCCTTTCACTAGATAATTTCATTGTGTGTTTTAAATATTCTCTAGGAGAAAGGCTCACTGTACAAAAGCTTTGAGCAGCTGAAGGCTTATCTGAAACATTTCTAAAGAGTTGGTAAGAGCACAGAAGGGGAGCATGAAAATCTCCTGCAATATGCTAAGGAGAATCCTTCACAATGGAGTTTGACCAAACACTGTCAAATTATGGACTTTATATTTCTGTGTTAGGTGTTTTCTGTGCACCAGGTTTGCTCCTTCTGTCTTGATTCTAAAACAGTCAGCTTTGAAAATTTAGTTCAGCCAGTTTTACCTTGAGTCTCTTGCTTTCACAATTTCCCATGTTTATACTTAGGGCAGGGGCAAATATGGAATTAAACATTGTTATAGCAAAATGAACCAAATTCCCAACTTTTAAAAGTGAGGTTTTTTGTTCTTAGATTTTTTTCTGACTAAAAAACATTCCAGTTTGGTGTGAGGTTGTTTCACTGTTGCTGAAATTGTCAATATTGGTCTCCTCACGCTCAGCTGCATGGCAGGGTAATGGGATAAAGTTTATGTTACGTCAGGGCCGTGGCTTTTAATGCCTTGAAAACTTGGAAATTTCAGCTTCACTCAAAGGCAAACCAATTCCCCAGGGTGTTGGTCTGTTGGGCTCTCCCATCCCCTTTTGCTGGGAATACCCTGCCACCCCTCCAGCTGCCCTCTCCAGCAGCCCCTGGGCAGGAGCAGCTTCACATCAGCCTGATGAGCAGCAAATTAAAACCTCCAAATCCCATTGTCTGTCTCAAGACATCCAATTCTCACCCCAACTCTGCACGTGTTAACATGTTGATAATGACATTTTCTCTGGGTTCAAGTGCTTCATTATCAAGATGAACTTTCATTTTATTCTTCATTCTAATATCTAGCTTCGATGTTAAGTCTTCTTCAGGGATCTCTTATCATTTCCTGAACCCTCAATTTAGTAAATCCTGCTTATTCATGACCTTTTATTCTATTCATTTCTTTAAGGGTATCTATTCCTACCTAGAATTGTCAAGGAAACCACCATCTTTGGCTTAAACAACATCCCCAGAGCTTGAAAGAGCAGTGTTATTAGATGGAGGAATGAAATGATATTTTAATTTGCTTCCTAAATTACATTAAATTATGTATGATCTCTCTTTTGCTTAGTGCATCCTTTAAATTTGAAAGTTTAAATAGAAAAAGACTGTTTTTCATTACTAATTCCCTGATAATTAAGTATGTACTGAGTTTGTTTCAAACACCGATAAAGGTTTGAAGTAGAGTCCCTGAATTGCCAGCATGAGAATACATCCCATCCTGTATCAATTATTATTTTAGTTAGTATTTTATCATAAAATGCCACTTCAGTGCTGTTTCACTACTCACTTTGTAGGCAGGACAATGATAGCTCTTGACAAGAAAATAATAAGTATTTACCTGGGAATTCCTCCTTCCTTTGCTCTATAAAGAGATTTTCCCCTTTCTTGACCCCCAGCTGGAAAACACTATCTGTCCTTTGAATAAAAAGTAAAAATATCAAGTTAATGCCTTTTGAAATCCAGAGAATAGCTATCAAATATATTATATACTATAAATGTAATTAAAAACAGTGGGTGAGTAGAAACAGGATGTATAAATTATAATGTTATCAAGTCTCTTTCAGGCATATCTCATCTTGCTTATTATCAGAGTTATTTAAAATATGATGCATGGGGAGCCTCCAGCCAGGTGTCAAACCCTTCCTTTCCCTGAACTCTGCCTGGGCTTTAAGGAGCAGGGCTGTCACAAAGGGATTGTGGTGGAATTATAGGGATTATGAGCAGGGCAAGGGCACCAAGGGACACAAAGACTCTGGGGAAGGCACAGGAGATTAAAGGATCAAGATAATTGCAGCAGCTTGGTGGGGAGCTGTCCACAGCATGTGTGTTTGTAATTTCATAGAGAGGGGAAATTTCCTTCTCTGGGCTGAAGTGTAAATCATCACCTTTTAAACTGACCACAGAGGGGGGGTCAAAATGCAAAGCAGATCCTTGTGTAGAGGAGTTTATCCTCTAGTCCACCTCTCCTCCTGCTGCAGGCCCTGGCTGCCTCCTGGGGTTTGTTTCTTCTTCTGCCTCATTTCCAAATCACAAATTCCCATGCTCTTCCCAGAGCCAGCTCTGGCAAAGCTTTGGGTGTAGGAAAGGGGCAAAAAGCTGGCCTGTCATTCCTTTCTAGTGCAGCTAAAAAGCATTTTGGAAGTTCCCATATGAAGTTATTTTGAGAATGAAAAGTTCCTTTAACACAATTTATTCTGAGGGTAAAAAAAAATGCACCTGTAGTAACAAAGGATTTGTCCCATGAGAATCAGTAAAGAATATATGTAAACAATCCAAAAATAGATAGATTTGGTGGACAGGTAGAATACTTTTTAATAACCAGTGGAATAATTAAGAAGAAAACTATTAACCAATTAAAGTTGCCCATGAGGTTTGTAAAAACTGTATAAATGACAACATGCAGCCATAATAAAGGAAGCCTTCTGAAGATTTTTCTGTCACTCTATATGTTGTGGCCACCCTTACAACAACATTTGGGAACACAAAATGAGTGAATTTCACACAAAGCATAGAAATAGAAGTTTTAAAATTCTCTTGAACCCATTTATTTGTTTGCTTGTGTTTTTTCATCTTGGAATGGTGATATAATTGCACTGGATTTTTTTTTTATTATTCTCCTTGCTTAGTACTTGCTTAGTAGAAATTAAAAATGAAGATTTTTCACTCATTTTTCCACTCTTTTGGTTTCATTAAATCAAAATGTACTTGGTCTTTAGCAAGCATCAATTCTCCAAATGTTTTGTGGAGAGGAAAAATGCATTTATGTCTTTGTAGCAACATTAAACAAGGCAAGAAAAGTGACAAACATCCCATCAGGCTGTGTAATTATTGCCTATCACTCCTGCAATGTCTTCAGCTATGTATTTATCTTCTGTACTTCTTTCTCCAATCCTCCACTGGAGTGAATAAGATCATCTACACCCACACCTGAAGAGGGAACAGAATGAAATTATAGACATTCTCTTTCAAATTTAATGAGCAGTAACATGTGTGTTCCAGAGATGGAACCTGGATCTTGTTACCTATAAACATGAGAAATATCTGAAGCTGAAGACAAGACTATTTTTCACATCCTGATCCCAGCTACAGCCCACTTGGATGAATCACAGAACTGCTTAATAGGATCGAGAAATGACAGGAGTGACAAGTAATTTTTGCAGTTTATTTCATTTTCCTTTGCTGATAATGCAGTAGCTGAGGGCTCCATGAAGCTACTCCAGCTGTCCAGGAAAGAGAAATGAAGTGGAAGCTCAGGGTTAGTGGAGGAAATCTTAGGCAGTCACACTGAACTATTTACTTTCCTTCCATTTCTGGTGACACATCTTGATCCTAAAATAACATTTCCTGTTCCATTTGCTTTATAGTGATCGACTGTTGGACAAAGTAGAGGGGAAAAAGGTGAAATTCAAACTACCAAACAAAAAGGAATGCTCCAATATCCAGGCATTTTTAATATTTGCCCTGGCAGGATTGCAAATGAAACTGCTGCTGCCCTGCTGTGGTGAACTCAATTCAAAACCAACACTTTCCTTGATCATAAACAAAATTGAGAGATTTCCTCTAAAATGATTGTAAATGTTTATTTGTGATACTAATAGGGATAAAGAGTTATGTGTATTTTGCTCTCTTGTGTGTTGTTGTCTAACCCTCCCTTTCCCCTCCCCAATCTGTTTTGTCTGTTACTCTAAGGAGTGGTGGCCCTCAGCACAGAAATTTGCATTATTGTGTCACAGTCCTTTCCTCAAAAGCTCTGCTGCTTTTCATGTGCATATGGGGGCAAATTTAGTGGTTTGTATCTGCCCTTCAGCTTTACCAGCACTCAGGTTAACCTATTAAATAGTCTTTTAAATATAAGTATTTGATATATCAATATCTCCCCTTGGTCTTCCTTATATCAGATATTCTCAAAAGCAATATCCCATCCTTTCAGATCACAACTCTCCCTTTGTACCTCCATTTCCTTTATCACTGCTATCTTAAGGATCTTTTGTATCTCCTACTTGAGGGATTTTTTCTATATCTATCAGATTCCCTTGTTCTCCTGAGAAGGATTTGGTGGTTTTCCACTTTCATTTATTATTTGGTGGGTTTATTTCTGGGGTTTGTGCTGCCTTAATGTTAAAGATAACAATTAATTCAAATGACAGATGATTTCTTGGGTCAATATCAATCTGTGGTATTGGGAAATGGTGGTATTTCTGTGTTAATCTATAGCTTACAGCAATCTCAGAAAATGGATTCTTTGTTTTGCTGCAGTGCTGCCTTCTAGAATTTGCTGTGCACTTTTTCACAAATTTCAAGTTTTTAAAAGTCAAGGATATTTCTCTAAAATTCTTAGGAATGAGTAGTTTACTGTGATTTTCACGGTGGGTGTTGACGTGGGTGTTGAGATTTTTAAAATAAAATAAGGAGAGCATTAGCAGAAACTTTTGTATAACAAATGTAACATCCATTGTTCAAGGGCACGCTGTGTGCCTGGATATTTTTCTTTATTGGGATATTTTTCTTCACTGAAGGCAGACAGAAAACTCTCTGAGCCGGTGGGTGGAGGTCAGAACAACATCTGCTCTGCCCATGGAGCACAATCTCTGCTGTTGCTTGGAGAATCAATTGAGCCTGTAATAAGGAGAGCTCCAATATAGACAAGATGCACAGAACATATTGATCAGAGCCTAAGTAAACCCAGCACGGAGCCTGTGCTGGGCCTGGCTGTACCTCGGGCAATTTACTGCCCATGGAACAGGCATTAGCAGCGCTTTCCTGCCATGTTCAGGGATAAAAACAGCCCAGAATGCAAAGCCTTTGTTAGCAAATGATGTTATTTGTCTCGGTTTTAGCCAGGATCCTGAGAGGTGTAATTATGGAAATGTAAGGGAAGGCATGCACGTTATTAAAATATCACCCTATAGAAGGTTTACTGGAGCAGAGAAATTGGCAAAGAGGAAATTCAAGTTTCTAAAGTTGTGTTAAAGTAGAAATTTCAAGTTACTAAAGTTCTGTTAAAAATGTGATATTTGGAAAGAGAGCTTGTAAACTGGTGAAATGAGGAAGCCAATATGAAAAAAGCAGACACTTCAAAACTGGCCAGTTCTGGTAGAACTGTCTGGATCTTGAAAGAGAATTCCTAGTGTGACTTTTAGAAATATTAACACATCAGAAACTTTAAATGAATACTTAATATTTATCAAGGACATTGCTTTTGACATCAATCATCTAAAATATCTTCAAACACTGTGTTGTGCTGCTGGAATGTTTTAAACACTTTTCATGGCTCTTGGTTATGGGGCTCTTTTGGTTATGTTTCTGTTTTGCTGGATTTTTTGGTTTTCTTTCCTTTTTGGGGGCTTTTTTCTTTTGCAGTCTAGAGAGGAATTTGTCCATCTTGAGGGACAGAGGTTATGGAACAGCTCAGAGCTGTGTGTGCTCTGAAAGGCAGCAGAGATAAGCCCTTGCTTGTCACTGTCAGTGGAGCCAGACAAGTCAGCCTGAGAGGTTTTTGTTATTCAGGGAGTGGAAAACACCAACTTCCACATCATGCACCGGTTGCTCTTCATCTTCCTGCTGCCAAAATGGCAAAGCATGTCAGCTTAGGCTGCAAAGATGAATTTATGGGAGATCAATTTTGCAGCAGTTGCTGTGGGCAAGCAGCATTTAATTCAAGCCCACTTAATTAGTAGCAGTTTTGCTTTCGTTTTTAAGTCCTGAGACTACAGGTGGAAATGACAGAAGGTAAATGCAACACTGATCCCTGTTTGTGTTCCTCTAGAGAGAGGAATGAAAGCAGCTGATGGAGGCTGTGCACAGCACACCCAACTCCAGAATATATATATATATATTTTACCTTCTATTTTTCTTTGTTACTTAAATTTAAAAGATCATCTTATCAAATGCATAGAACTCTCACTAAAGCAAAAAATGTATAACTGAAAAATGCATTCTGCATAATGACTACAATAAACATTATGTGTTTTGCTGTTATGGTATCTGTGCATTTGAAACAGTCTAATGTTCTTCCTCTCCTGAATACACGCTCATGTGGATCTGTTTCTCAGAATTGCTTGCTCTCTAGCACACCAATTTTTTTTTTTTTTTTTTTTTTTTTTTTTTTTTTGTTCCTTACCCCCCCCTTTTTTTTTTTTTTTTTTTTTTTTTTTTTTTTTTTTTTTTTTGTAAAAAAGAAGAAAGTTTAACAGTATTTATGTACCAAAACTGTAATATTGAAAAATGATTTAATTAGTTCATTTTAGAGGCTGTCAATTACAGAATGAATTTTTAAAAATTCTTTGTGGCATGCTTAATTTGACTGAAAGGTTTTAATGAAATTTGAAAGCAATAGCAGATAATGTATTGGAATTCAAAGAAAGTCACCAGTGTCTAGTGTACATTACAGGTTTTCATTTTGGACGGCTGCTGAGCCTCTTTTGGGACTAACCCTTCCTAACTCCAGGAAAAAAGGTCTACCTATCCAAAAAAATCAGGAGAGAAAGTGGGAGAGGATCCAGTGCCTGTCTCTGGCCCAGGGCAGGGGAATGAGAGCCCAGCCTGTGGTGTCCCACAAAATGAACACAAAAACATCACCCCTGTGTACTTTGGGTCTCTGTGGGCACAAGAGCCTTAAAACAGCAGCTGCAACCCAAATATCTGAGGGCACCAGAACACAACCAGATGTGATGTGCAATTCCCAGCCACACATAAGCAGAAAACCAAAAAATTTAAGCTATAGCATATAATCAAGTTGTCAGACTGCTCCCTTCTACTTCACAATTTTAGGATATGATGCAAATGAGCTTTTAAAATCGATTTGGATTTGTCAACGCTGTTAATGAAAATGTTAATGCCTTGTTAGCTGTCGACTAATGATAGTGGAGGTTCTCATTCCTCACTTAATGGTGGCACGGAGTGTAGGAAATCCTGATTTATGGGCTGCAAATGGGATCCCTGAGCGAGCTCCCCTGCTCCCTGCGCTGCTGGGGTGGGATATTGATGGAGGCTGCAGGACTCACTGGAGAGATCCATGGAGGCAGCCACTCCATGAGGTCCCACCTCATCCCACTGCAGTTCGACCCCTGCAGCTGAGACATTGATTCAGCCAGTCAGGGGAGCAAAAGGCACAGACTTAGGGAATGCTGGGGAAAGTGCTGATCTTTGTATCCTTTTTTATTTTTCTCAAACACTCGACTTTTGACAATGTTCCAGTGATTGCTTTATGGATGCCTAATTATTCTGTCGTTACATGAGGCTTTGTAATTCTGTTCAGAGTGGCAAAGTCAGAGTTTAATATCAGCAGATGCTGTTTTTCGTTTTTGGTGGTGTTTTTTCCTCCTTCTTTGGCAGTGCTTTTTGGATTTTTGATTGAAGAAATTGAACTTTGAATCTATATGCATTCGTGCATCATTTAGTTCTAGACCTCTCTGCAATTACAATGCAGAGCAGGGATGGAGAGAGATCTATGTGGGAACTCCTTTCCTGAAGAACTAAAAACAATTTTAAATGCTGGTTTGTGGATATGGTTTAGCATTATTGACAAGATATGCAGTTAACATTAAGTGTTCTGCTTGCTTTCAGAACCCCAGCTGATTTAAAAAAAAATCAAATTTAATGCTGAAAATTTTTTAAGTTGAATATACCAAAAATTTATTTGGTCAGTGTTTGTTTTCACACTGTCAATGATAGGGTATTTATTACTCTGTATGGATAGTTAGAACCCTCTTCTCAGCTCTGCATAGCTCCTGAACATAATTTTGCCTTTGACTTAAAAGATTAAAATGTTTGGTTTCTTTATTTGCTTGTGTTGTTTGTGGTTTGAGTTGAGTTCCTGAGTTTTGCAAGGGAAGCTTTCATTCAAGAAATTAATTAAGATTTTATGGATGTATTTTGTTCACTAATTCCTGATTTTATGTGCTTCTCACTGCTGCTATAAATGAGCTAAATCTGAAGGGTTTTTCTCAGTTTTTAAAATAAAATATTTGGCATAAGGAGTGTCAGAATTTACCCCAGAGTGACCAGACTGGCAGTCACTGCAGTGTGTTTGAGGGGAGAAAAAAGGTAATTGTGTTCATAGTGTATATCCAGAACTTTCCACTGGAATCTTCATTCAAAACTAAAACTGCTCATATTTATGTTTCTCAGAAATAATACATTTGAAAATGTATTAGTGAAGGTGTGAATTTTGTCCTTCTTCACTCATCCTTCTAAACTGATGGAGCACTGAAAACCCAAGCAAAGAGCATTTCTGTTCATAGTTAACTGATACTGAAAACATCTGATAAAAGAACTGATTTGTCCTTTTCCCTGCTGGGTTTAGATCTCAGTTAACCAAAAGCTGTGCAGGAGTAGCTGGTCATATATCAAAGGGTTTAGATCTAATAGGTCTTTGAACAGAGAGTGTAAACATCTGGGAATAGAGGTTGAAAGCAGAGATGTTCTTCTGTAACAAGAGATGCCTTTTTAATCCTGGTCAGTGCTGTAAAAATGCTGTCAATAAGCAGAAACCTGCTGTAGCTGGTGACTTTATTAAGCAGCAGATTTGGTGCCCATTTTACTTGGTATTAATAATAAATACTCTTTAAGTACACTCCAAAATAGACATGGATTCCTAAATGGGAAAAGCCCTGAATTTTTGTTTAAACTTGGCTTCTATAGGCAATTTTACTAGTGTAAAACATTCTTCCATACAGGTGTTTTTTGTTTGTTTGTTTTTCCTGTTCCCAGTTGGGAAGGGCTTTGGGAGCAGCAAAACTTCCAAAGCTTAGTAGGAGAGTGAAGTTCTTACTGTTTGTAACTTTGTGTTAAATGATAAACTCACTTTGCCTAAGCAAGAGGTTTCTTATTAATATTATTTTCATTCTATTCTGGGTTTATTTCCCAGGTACTTCTTGTTATTGTGACTAAAAGAATTGTTTCTATGTGAAAAATCCAATCTGCAGTTTGTAGAACTCAAGAACTTCTTTTATTCTGGATAATTGATTAACCTTTGGTTACCTTGATTCTTCTGAAGAAAATCAGGGCAGCTCTCCCTGTGCCTAACTTACCTTGTTATACTCAGGTTAAGCTAAATTCTTCAGACTGAAGAGACAGTGGTTTTGGTTGAGTTTGGAGGGGAGTTTTGTTGGGTTTTTTTGGTTTTTTAATGAGGAAAAGTTATGGCTCCTCATTGCTTAGAAATGAGTTTTATTGAGCTTGAGCTCCTAAAGAGAGGACAATTTAATTCATAAGGAAAGCATCAGATCAGCGTAACAGCGAATTGCAACTCTCAGGGGGAGCAGCACCAGTAGGTATTGGTAGAAACCAGTATTTACTGGTTTCTACCAATACCTCAGATGTGTTATCCATACTTTGGTTTATTATGAAATCCTTTTTCTCAGTGCTGTGACCTAATCTTTCATTATTCTCTTAAAGAATTCAATTTATTCTGTCACTTTATTAGAATATTTTGATCAAGAACACGTATACCTTCTACTCTCTCAAACCGGTTGCTTTGCCATTTCACCCAGTTCCCAAAGTGTTCTTGCTGATGAGGGTTGAACAAAAGAGGTGCTACAGGTGACCTAAGACCACTGATTTATTGGAGAGTGTTTGTCTTCTGCACAGATGTGGCCTGATTTATATTTGGAATTTGGAGAATGTTCAGCTCATCAGATGTCTGCTGGGCATCCCTGGAAGGTTACCTGCACTGCAGCTCTCTGCAGCCATTCCCACTTATTTTAGAGCTGCCCTGTTGTCTCTCATTTCTGGTAACAGTGGATTTCTGTCTCCTTTGTGCTTTGGCTCCTCACATCTTGGCTTCTATTTTTGTCTCTTACCCTGTTGTGAGCCTGGGAGAGATTAAAAGAGAGAGAGGGGAGGAAATTTGCTTTAGATCGTTCAACACCCCTTGATCAAGAGCCACAGTTTGAGCATGAAAATAATCTCAAGAGAGGGCAGCTGAGCCATTTGAAAAAGAACCTAATTTTGATGCAATCCAAGTGATAATTGGGCTACTCAGGAACAGCAAAGCACCAGGTGTTTGACAGGGTTCCTGCTGAATCAGGGAATGCAGGAGGGGCTAAGGAAGTCACAGACTTAACAAATGAGTTCTGCTGCTTTAGTGGAGATGTGTTGATGGAAAAAGCAACCAAGAAATCAAGGCAGGCAGATGTAAACATAAATACTTTTTTGTTATGTTTCAGAGAGCTTCCCTTTTAAAGGCCTATGTTTCTAACACTTTATTTGTTGTTATATGGAGGAGCTGAAATCAAGGATTCTAACACAACAGATTCTTGTAGAACAAAACCTTTCAGTCAATCAGCTAATCAAGGCAGGCTGGAGATGGCTGGAATAAACACGTTTCTCTTAAATTCTAATAAAATATGTTGTATATAAGCAGCCAGGAATCTGGGGCTGTGCCTCATCCAGCAGAGTGATCAAAATCAACTTTTGTAAGGCCACTGTGGGGTGTTTCCCTGTTTAGAGATGAATCTGTAATTGTGTTTTCTATCTGCTTTGCCTCTCCTTTGACTGTTACATTGTGCATTAAAAAATACATGTGTAGAGAGCTAATATTTTGAAAATAGGCAGTTCTGAAATCAAAGACAGCTGATATCTCTTCAAAACAGCATAGTTGGAGCTGCCCGTGCTGGGTATCATCAGATTTAAAATGTATGGCAAGTAAATAGGAACATAAAACTGATGAACCACAAAATAAAAAGGGTTCATGTGTTTTATTTTGTTAGTCAACATGGCAGTAAAATACCAAAGGATGCTGAGATGTTGTCTCCTGATACAAAGCTAGAAATGCATCACTCATAACCACAGCAAGGCAGAGAGGTTTGTCCTGTGCTCTGTGCTCAACTTTCACTGCTGACTTGACAGCACAAAATTATTCCAGTTTGGCTGGGGAGAAATATTAAAATCTTTTCCTTTCTTCAGAGGTTTGGGCACTTAAAACAATCTGTTCTCAGTATGTACCAGGTGCTAAAATACCCCCTGTACCTGAGGTGCTGTGGCTCCCCATATCTGACACCTTGAATGTGCAGCTTTGAATGCAAAGGTCTGACGAGGTGACACAGTGCAAATCACAGCTGAGGTTTTGGGAAAAAAAGCTTTCACATGTTGTTTTCTTGCACTTATGAGTTTTATTTCCAAATTCTGCCTTCCACTGTGGCTGGTTTTAGGGAGGAGCTTAGCAGTGTAAAGGTGTCACTTGGCCTGCTCTAAACTCTAATTGGCAGTTAGGTCATGCATCACAAATAAGTAAATAACATGAGTGCTCACATGTATTGTTCAGTTTTCACCCTGAAATCCTACCTCCACAAGCAGATTATTTTCTCTAAGCACCACAGAGAGACATTTTTTCATTCTGCCTCTTAAGGTGAAATTCAAGCCTGCAAGACTGAGCTCCCAACCCCTTAAACCAGCGAAATCATGGTGCCAGTAAATGACCTGTGGTGCTGAATTCACAGAATTTCTGCCACTCTGTCCTTTTCCCCGAGCTCAAGGACAGCAGAGGGAGACCAGGCAGCATCAGAGGTCAGGGAAGCACCTTTGGAGTGTCCATGGATGTGTGAGGGGCTGTGAGTGTGGGAATGTTCTGCAGGCAGGGTGGTGGATACATGGCTGAATATGACCCACCTGCTATCCTGGCTGGACAAAATAACTTGAAGCACTGGAAGTTTGTTGGTTTTTTTTTCTTTTTTTTCCTGCCATGACGTATACTTTATAGGGAAAAAAAAAAAAAAAAAGAGATATATTTGAATGTTTGTAAGTGGGTGTTATGAATGCTCCTGGCCTTAAACACTGGGAAGTTATTGCTGTGTGCAAACATCCTTTACTGGAGGAAATGTTTGCCTCAAAATAAAGCCTCCCACTCTGTCTTGTGAGCAGTCCAAGACTGTCTTCTGCAGTGAGAGTGGTGATCTGAGGAATCTATGTATAGCCACAAGCCTGGTGGTGTTTGGAATTGTTGGTATTAAAAGGCTGTAGATACAAGCTCTGTATTATTTTCTGTCTGGAGTGTCTGAGTGATGCTTTCCTGATTTAATGAATTGTTTAATTGGGAGAAGCCATATCCTTGAGGAGTCCAGTAGCTATGAAATTTTTGACAGGCTTTGTAATTCTACTGAAAAGGGACATGCATTTTCTTTAAAAAAAGAAGTAAACCAAAATAAAAATAACACTTTGGTGTTTTTTGTTTTTCCCTTAACATTTCCAGTCACCTGCTTTGCATTTACATCTCCAATTTAGGAAAGATTTCTAGATTTTGCTTAAACACCTTCTGCTGATGTGCTCCTCTCTGAGAGAACACTTTTCATCTTTGGAAGAACAACACCAGCTGGGACTGATGTTTGTTTCCTTCAAATATCATTTAATGGGAATTTAAATCACCAGGTGGATAAGTGCAGAAATTATGGCAATTTGCCCAGTTGCAGGAATAGCTTTAGATTTGCCCCTAAGTTTGTTCTGGCAGAATTCCTAACTCATTTGCCAGCTGGTCAGCCATACCCTAGATTGCTGTTCCTGGAGGTGCCAACTCCATCCCTGCTGCTGGTGTCTCAATTTATTTACCTATTTAAGTGTTCAGTTGCTTTAAGCCTTTCTCTCTTAGGATGTTCTGCAAAGGTCCTTACTTGTGATTAGAGAGAGCAGCAGAGCCTGATACAGAGCCCATGGAGCCCACAGGAAGGTGAATGCTTTGCTCAAAATATAGATCTGTTATGATTCTTTTGGCCTTCCTGGTTAGACTAATGTTAATCTCCCAGGAAGGCTTATAAGGTTATTTTTCATGTTTGATTTTCCTTCTGCTGCCCTCTTTAAAAGGAGAGGAAAAAAAAAAAATACCCCCAAATTATTTTATCTACTTTATTTGAGCTTTAACAATTTTATACAGTGGAACTCCAGAGTATCTCAAGCTGCTCATATTTGAAATGAAAACCCCTGCAATTTGTAAACTGTCAAACTTAATACAACATCTTAGTGTTAATAGGATTTTATTGACTTCTACCATCAGCAGAGGAAGAGGTTGATAAAGTGCCACAAAGGAAATGAAGATACAATACTCATTTTACTTGCATCTCCAGAGCTGTGTAAATTTGATTGCTGAATTTATGGTAATCCAGCTCATTGGCCATTGCTCTTCTGGGGAAGTGGGGACACGAGAGGATTTCTGGAAATGAGAGTGACTTTAGAGAGCTGCAAGCCCAGACTTTGTGGAGATTTTGTGAGAACAGATTAAAGTCCTGGTGTCCAGTTGCTGTGAGAGAACACAAGGCTGCATTGGATTATTTATTTCATATGTTTTTGTTGATATTCTGCCTGCTTTCCTTTTCTCTGCTCCCAAGGCAGCTTCATTTGCACAGCTATTTTTGGGTGTTGATGGTAGAATTAGTGCTGTAGAATGAACAAGACTGAGAGTATCAAGAAAGTGAAGCAAAGTGACAATGTGAACCTTGTGACACTTGCAAATGAAACTGCTTTTCCCCCCCTCTGTGTTCAGTAAATGCACAGCCAAATATTCACAGGCTTTAAAATGTGGAGGGGAGGTTGTAAGTTAAATATGACATCACAGCCCTTGGAAATGAGGAAAAAACCCCTTGAGGTGACAAGAACTGACCATAACACCCATCAGTTTTGTTTGGCAGAGACAAAAACTTGGTCCTTTGCCTTTTTAAAGAGGTCCTGCATTTGAAGTGACTGTTACAGCTGCTTGATGTTTTAACCATTCTGTAAATGTGGAATTGAAATAGCTTGGGTTTTATGATAGTAAATGTTGTTTAGCTAAAAGTAATACTAAATTTTACTATATTTCATCATTATTTTGTTTATTTTCTCGAGTATTTAAATGTCAAAGATTTTTAAATTATAAAGCCAGAGATATTTCAGGTCAGAGGAAATCTACCAATGAAATATCAGTGTACAGTGATGTAAGAAGGTACTCTCTGCTGATAACAATAACATTTAATAGACACAGGAGAGTATTTCTCTAGATATGAGAGTGATTCATAACCCCAAGCTTGTCTTTGAGATTTGTTTGGAGAGCTGTGATGGGACCGGCAGGTGAGACATTGTCACAATTTGTGACACCAGCCCTGTGAGCAAGGGCTGGTGGCTGCTGAGGGTGAGGAACAGTGAATTTCCCTGTTTGGCTGACTACAAAACTGAAGATTCTTCCCTTTTCAGTGTATGTGGCCTTTATGTTTCCCAAACAGAGCAAACATAAGCAATAAAATCTGAATTTTCTGAGGGACACAAAAGTTTTTCCAAAGCCCATAAAGGGCTGCTGGAATTTGAAGGAGCTGTGCTGGAAAAAGATGCTGTGGTTACCAGGACATCGAGATTCCTGCTTGAAATGCCACCATAAAATAATCACTTGTCTGTGTCCTCAGGCTTTGCCCACTGCCTGGCACCCTGCAAGGTTAATCTCATGGCCAGGGGGGTTTCTGACTCTACAGAAAATACACAGAGGAAATTCAGGGGTGTGCACTGAAAAAAAGTTGCCTGATTGGCAGCTGAGCATCTAAAATGGAAAGGAATGTGTTTTGTGCCTTGCATGTGACTTCTCTTCAGTTGTTTGATTTTAACAAAGGATTCTCTTGTGTCATTGATGGTGAAGCTGTGTAAACACTGTGGTCTCTTAGGAAAGTTCAGCACTGGTGTTAAAAAATCAGTACAGCACAATCTCATTACTGGCTGCAGCTGATTTGTTTTTTGTGGTTTCAAAAATGCCTTCCGTGGCTCATTCACAAGTTTCTCTCGTTTCATCTCAGAAAATTGGTCCACTTTAATCAGACAAAATCATGTATTTCATGAACAAGAGGTATTACTTAGCAGATGGGCTTTTATTCCTTTAATTCAGAAGCAAAAATGCCTAATGAGACGTGGTTCAAAATGTTCATATAACCTAGTTACAAACTATTTTCACATATTTTATCCACCTGCAGTGTCCTTTTACTCTGGCTGCCCCCAGTTGCCCTTTTCTTTGCTGGAGCAGTTGATCCCTGGAAAAAACAAAGCTTTCTGCAATAATGTCTGTAATCAGACTGTAATATTTCTGTAATTATTCTGGGATATAAACTTGGTTTAAACTTCATTCTATAAAGTTTTTGCTGCAACCTGAGTTTCAGCACTTTTCATTTTAAAACGAAGCCACAAACCATAAAGGAAAGAGAACAATGCAGATCAAGCAGAGGCATAAGTTGCTATTTCAGTCGTTTATATGCAATAGCAAAAAAGTGCATTTCTTGTTATTTCAGGAATAAACATGTCACCTCCAGGAAAGGGAAGAGTGAGGTGTAAGCCTGGGAAAATGAAGACTGTAAGCAAATGATTAAAGGTTAAGCACACGCTCTGAAGTTCACACAGTTCTCCCCTGGAGCTGCTTTGACAGATTTTAGGTCGGCCAAGAGCTTTTCATCAAAGTAGCTGGCTCTTTCTCACTAAAAGAAAATGAGTTTTGTTTCTCTCAGCTTCCTGGGGTTTGGTGGCTTGATGGGATCATCTGGCATGATCTGAAATAGCCTGTGTGATGGACTCTAATTGCCAGCATCCCTGAGTTTTGTGGTCACTTCAAGTTTTGGTGAGAACCTCCCACATGATCAGGAATGCTTTTTCTATATTGTAATTAATCTAAAAGATTTTCCCCTCCTTGCAATGCAGTTCAAGAAACAAGTTCCCCATTCTTAAACTCAGGAGCATTAAGAGAGGTGTGAAGAAAGGTTTCCTAGCTTCTTAAACCAAGAGCTGAATGTATAACCTTCATTTATAGATTTGAAATAATATTTATGGTCCGTACCTCAGGTTTATATGAAATTCCACTGGAATGCCTAGCTGTTTTTCTGGGTGGGTTTTTTTGTTTTGTTTAGGGGTTTTTTTGGTGTGTTTTTGGTTTGTTTTGTTGGGTTTTTGGGGTTTTTTTTTGTTGTTGTTGTTTGTTGTTTGTTTTTGTTTTTGGTTTTGGTTTTTTTTGTTGGGGTTTTTTTGTTTGTTTGTTTTTTGGTTTTTGTTTGTTTGTTCGGTTGGTTGGTTGGTTTTTTTTGGTTTTTTTTGATGCAGGATATCCTGGTGAAGTCAAACTCTTGAAGTGCAAGATTTGCTATTGGAGAGGGAGGGCCATGAACTCTGTGAAACCATGAGCTGTGTGAGGAAGGGGCTGCTGCGGTCCCTGCCAGCTGAGTTTGGGTGAATTCTGTCATAAATGGACATTTGTCTCCACTGACAGAACCTCTGAGAGGGAGGGCTGTGAGATTTTTGTGTCACACATGAAGCCTACAGCGAGTATCTGCCAAGTTATTCAAGTACACATGAATCCAGTGTCTCCCACTTATGTCACTTTTATGCAGAAAAAAGAAATTTAGTAATCCCCAAATTATGTTACATTTGCTGTGGTGTTTCAATTTGTTTTATTTCTCTGAGCAAGACTTTGAAAATAGAGTGTGCACATATGTGTGTGTATATATGCATACATTGACCATTCTCCTTTTATATAAACAATATTCTGCTCAAAAATTGAAAAACAGAGTGAACTAATGTTTGGCACACACAGCTTGAATCTGAAATAATCTGTGGGTGAGAGAATTTTTGTGAAGAATTCTGCAATATTTCCATCTGAAACCACTTGTCTGAGAGGAAGCATTTCTGTGTCTGTGCAGTCAGCACCCAGAAAGGAGATTTTGAAAGTGCTGCAGAGAGACCCAAATTGTCTGCTTGTGTCTCTGCCCTGTTCAGGTAGTCCTGTAGCCTCAGTTAAAAAAAACAGCTTGGGAAATTTCATTATAAATGAGAATTCCTGTGTGAAAGTAGGTAGTGATTCATAACATGAAAGGAGTTTTCATTCTTTTATTGGCCAAAGCACTTTACAGGACACTGAGCCCTGAGATCTTCACTAGGGTCTGTGCTCTGGATTTTTGGTTTCTGGCTGTTGGATGTAAAGCTGGTAGCAATGGAAGTCAAAACCTTCTGGAATCAAACTTAACCTCCTTCTCTTGGAACCTTTCCCAAGTTCACAGCATTTTCTTCCTTGATTTCAAGCAGCAAAGCTGTTCCAGTAGTTTGAGGGAATGAGTTCAAGGTGAACACTCAACATGTGAGAGCTTGTTTATGATACAGAACACATCCCAGCAAATTTGGTCCAGATATGTCAAGCAATCAGAAGAAAATACTCTTAAAGAAAAGGCATTTTCTCATGTGTGGTGGTTTGGATTTTCCTCCCTCCCTTTTTCTCCTGTTTCATAAAACCAAAGTTCACCATTTGTGTGTAACCCCAACTCATCCCCATCCCCCATGGCCCCCAAAACTACACTTGTGAAAGTTTTCAATAAGTAACCTTTTTCCCATTGCAGTTATTCTGGTGGAAGTTTAAAGCTGAACTTTGTACTAAAATGGTAGTTTTGTTGAATCAATAAGCTTCTATCCATTTTTATCTCTAGTTCTAGGGGAAGCTTGTTTGCACTGTTTGGATTACTTTGAATGTTAAATATCAAATCAGCTTGACATACAAGGTAAAACTTGGGCAACACCTCCATGTTTCTCAAAATGAGTTTTAAATTGTTTTCTTTAAGCTGAGATTAAATATGCATTGGTTTAGTTTCATTGTTCTTTATCCCAGCTATTCTTTTTTCTGCCCTAACTCTGAGAAAATGGATTAGAAAATTTACAAAACAAATGACAGAGTTTCAAAAATACTCATGATTTCCATCTTGAGTCTTGTTCCACAAAGCACAAGTTGGTTTTTAAATATACAGACCCATATTTAAACGTGTCATCTGATGAGTGTGTTTGATTGAAAATACTGCTACAACACTCCTCAATACTTTAATTATTATTTTTCATAAGATTATTCCTTGCTTTGGATGTTTGTTTTTCTGTGGCTTTAAGTGCCGTTTTCGCATAAACTCCAGCATAAAATATAGAATACAATGTCTCCCAACAGTAATGCCTAGAAAAATGAGGTTTATTGAGGTTATAATGTTTTACAAGCACAGGAAGCATTTATTTTCTATTAATATAAGACATATCTAACAGTTCCTATGATATTCAGTTAAAATAAAAGACAGGAATTCCATGATAATAGAAGCAAACCCTGAGATGTTTTCCCAGTTTTAACTGTTTAGGTCCTTCCAGGTCATGCTCTCAGCCTGAAAAATCTTTGCCCAAAATATTCGGGAGACTGAAATTCACTGCCTTATTTCCACTGAAGCACTTGATTTAAAAAAAAAAATAAATTTGTAAAATGAAAATTAAATCAGGTAATTTAGGAGTCTAATCCTTAGCACTCGTGGAGCAAATCTTCTGTGTCTTAGTGGAACAAATGATCCTGCCTGTTTCGGGTATCACTCTCTGCTCGTTGAGCTCAGATGAAAAATGGATGTAGTGATGGATGGGGAGGCTCCCTGCAGGCACAGGGGTGAGGCCAGCTCTGCTCCAGCTCCCACACCTGGCTGTTTCTCTGGCATCCTGTCTTGGCAGCAAGGTTGGAGTTTTCTGCTGAAGTGGGGCCCTTTTCATCTCTCTGGTGTTTCATTTGATGCATATTTTAGGAACTCACGTCACTTACAATACTGAAGATGGATTTCTAATGCTGTTCATCTCTCCCCAACGTGGTGAGCAGCACCAGCCCTGCATTAGACATTTCCCTGCCCTCCCTGAACTTCAGTAGATGTTGCCAGCCCAGATTGTTCTGTTCCATATTGTAATGCTAATGTTTATTGGATTATTTATTGTAACATCCTAGCACTAAATTTTCCATCAGATACTACTATACCTTGCAAAATAATTTATGGGCTCCTTGCATTTTTTCTTCTCTTTTGAATTCTTCTGTTTCTTCTGTTCTAGCTAGGTGTATATCACTTTGGTTTATCACTCTAACTGAGCAATGCAATAAAGCATTGCCTCGTTTCACTCCTCTGTTTTCTCCTTTGAATTACACATCTTTCCATTTGTTTATTCTCTTTCTAATGTCTTCACTCTGGGTTCCACCAGGTACTGATTCACAATTCTTTTTCTACCCAGTTCTTTTTCTGCCCACTCCTCTCAGTTCCTCCCTGAATATCTTTTGTATCCTGATCTTGTAGACTTTTTCTTGATTTTTTCACTGAACTGAGGTTTGAAGTGGCTCTGGCATTGGCCCTGGGGTTGGTGCAGGCAGGATCTTGGTTCTTGGAGGGCTGGGCCAGCAAAGCTTGGTCAGCAGAACTGACTGAATGCACACAGGGAAGAGAACTGTTGAGTAAGACATTGCCATGCTGACTGTGACTTGTCTGAATGATGAGTTAAGGTTTTCAAAAAATAAATAAACCAGCCAGCATGAAACTGCAGAGCACAGCTCCAGCTAATTTCAGAATTTCAGTCTTAAATCTGAGCATGTGTAGTAAAGCTTTAAAATTTGGCCAAATACTCCTATACAGAGATGCTTTTAAATGTCAAGAAAGCACAGAATTGATGCAAAGCCCCCGGGGTTTCTGGTAATGTTGGCTCCATCCAATTGATGTTTGAATAACTTTTCAAAGTCAAGGTGCTGTTGGGTTGTTTTCTTCCAAAGTTCAGAGGAGGAAAACAGAACAAAACTCTTTCCCTGTGGAAGCACAGTCCTTACATAAAAACTGCAGGATTTTTGGGAACACTTCTGGCAGTGTGGAGCCACTTTGTGTTCTCCCTGTGTTTAGTTTAACCCTGAATGCATAAAATGTAATTTATGCACCATGTAACAGTGCCTTGAGAAGTTTTCCCAATTCCTCCCTATGGATTTCTTAAGAACTGGTAAACCTTGAATATACTGAGACAGGAAGGAGGTGTCTTAGCATGTATTCATATAATTTTTCCTCTTTTATTTCTTTAAAAGTGCATTTTGCTTTCAAGTGTTGGTTGAGTAAGTGAAGTCATTTGACAACAAAGGCCTGAAGTTCTCTGCTTATCCTATGGATAAGAAAACAGCTGCACTTTTTCTGTGTGTCTAACAATGCCAGAGGTAAGGGATTCTCTGAGTCAGACTTCTGAAGACATTTAACATATCTGGCTTTTGATACACGCATGAATAAAGTGGAGATAAGAAATCTTGCATTGGCTTCAAATCTAGCAGGAATATAGGATGTGTTACAGCTATTTCTGTGATGCTCTGCAGTCTCAGGGGGTGCTGGGAGGGAATAAAGCTCTTTTGTGAGGTGGAGATCTAGAGTGTGCAGTGGGAACTGAGGGCTCTTGTAGTGCATCAATCCCATTGGAATGCAGCAAGGCCCATTTCCAAAGGAGCTTAAACAGCCACGGAATTGTCACTGCTTTGAAAATGGTACCTCAGGAAATGTAAAAGCAAACTGTGAGCAGAGAACTTGGTGGTTCAGAAGTGGAGCAGCTGGTGATGGATGCATGACAGGCAACTTCTTCCCCTGAGGTAAAACACAATCAACTTCCAGGCAGTGCTAAATGTGAATGTAGGATTTTAATGAGAAAATCAGTTATTCCCACAAGAAAACTGTAAGACTCAACACCTCTGTCCATCTTGGCTAGATTTTCTCTTTTTATATATTTTATATATTTATAACTTTACTATTTTTATATTTTGCATGCACAACACTTGCAGCCTACTCGTAGTTGGAACACTGAGCTGCTGCTCAAGGAGGATGGAGCTGATTTCTTTTGGCTTCTCACTAATGTGCCACTGAGATGGGCTTTAGAAGCTGTCAGGCATTTCAAAACATCCTACAAGGCTTTGGTTCTAATTTAATGATAATAAGGTCATGTCAGTCTACAAACCTGAACATTTTGGATGATGCAGCCAAAACATCTCTGGTCATGCAGTTAAATTCAGCTGGGCAGTACTTTTGCATGAAATTAGGAACATATTTCTGTTGGAATAACTGCTATGGATGAGTTATTGGGTTTGACTTTGATTCCAAAAGAGCTGGAAAATTGAAGATGATTTTGCTGGATTTTTTCCTCCGCTTTCTTCTGGAAAATCTGATTAAACCTCTCTCTAACCATTCCTCCCTAGAGGTCTCATTTACTACTAAAAAATTTTAACGTTGCTTTTGAACTGCAAAAAAATCGCAACACAAGCAACATTTTAATGATTACCTGGTTATATTTAACATCCATAAAAATTCTCTTGTTTAGGGAGCTCAAAATAATTGAAAATATATTGGTTTTAAATTATGTACAGACTGTTGAAGCAGAGCACAATCAGAAGAAAGATGTTTCTTGTAGAACAGCTTTGGCTGAAATAAGCCTCCTGTCTACCTCAATTGTCATGGGCGATTTTTTGAATGTTGCATTGAACTTGGAGTGATGTGCACAAGAGCTCTCTCATCAAACACAGTAGAGCTTTCTGTAGTTAAAGGTAGGGTTCTGTGCCTCCAAAATCCAGCCAAAATCCAGGGACTAACACCGCTCCTCTGAGCAGTTAAGGGGAGAGGACAATTTTTTACAGTCTGAACTATCTCGAGTTGATCCAGCATTATTTGAAGGAGACTGTCCAGATGGATTTTTTTTTTCTCCTTGTATTTCTCTACAGACATATGCAAGTATATATTTTAAACTTTAGAGACAACTTCCTTTCTTGTTGAGACAAATCCCTTTTATCTATCAAAGCAGTCTGTAATTGTGCTTGCATTTGACATTTTTGTGAGAGGAAGCATTATACTGGCACTAAAATAACACATTGTGATGGTAACACATTGCATGATAAACAACACATCGTGGTGTTGTAACATCAACAGGAGCATTCCCCCACTCACCCACACACCCTGATCTGCAAGTCCAGCCCCTAAAACTCTAAAAACTCTCTTTTGATGGATGGTGAGTCTTGGAAAGCCAGTGCACTCAAAGATGTCTTGGTAAATCAGAATTATCTGTTTTCATTATCCTTTGTGTGTGTTAATTTTATTTTTTTAAACCAATTACTTTATAAAGGGTACTTGAAACAATTCAGTGAGAAATGCCTTTCATCAGAGAGATCTGGATCCCTTTTATCATTCACTTCTGTGATAAAATTTTCCATGACTTGAATTGATCTGAATCACAATAAGAGAGCATTAAGTCAGTGCTTTTTATGTTCAATGGACTATATAAAGGTCTAGCTCAATATTTTTTTCATGTTCACAATGTTACAAAGTCTTGGCATGCAAGAAAAGCTTTTGGAATTGTTACAAATTATGTTCTGAAAAACCTTTCACAGCCATTATTGCATTTCTGTAAAAAATTTTAGTCTTGACAAATTACTTAAAACATTAAAAAAACAGCCACCAAAAAAATTCTGTTCTTTAGATGCTTCTCTCTGGCTTTCAGTTGGAATGGGTGAGTGGAAAAATGATCCTATTTTTTCATGAATCCAGGATTTCACTGTGTGGTCCTTGGGAATTCCACAGCTGAGAGAGTATTCCTTCTGTTTTGCCATCTGAGTTGGGCACTGCCATTGCTATGATTTAAAAAGAGTTTCTCTTTCTGATGTTAAGGAGCCTTCAAGATCTCTTCAGGCAGAGTCTAATGCACACAGATGAAGTCAAGACAAAGTGACAAAGACAGCTTGTTCCTGAGGAAAGTTAAATATTTTTTCTGGCTAATTTATGTGACACCTAAAGGAAAAAATGCAGAATGAAACATTCTGTAACACTGGGTCTGCCTACCACCACTGCTAATAGAAAGGGACAGTGACTTGTGTACTGTCTGATGCAATTCATGATTTCATTCTGCACTATTCAAATACAAATCTGGTTTCTCATTTGTATTTTGTTTTCCTTGTGAAGTGAAACAGCACTGACAACTGAGTGGCATCTTTGAATCCTTTTTTTTTTTTTTATGGCAAGTATCAATAGCAAAGCATGTGTTGAAAGACTTGATGTCAATTCATACTTTAGAGACAAATTCTGAAGTGTTTTATCAATTCTCCCAGTAAATGATGTCTGCACAGATCTCTGCTGAGCAGAATTTGTTTTCAGAGCAGGCACTGTCTGTGCTTCTGCCACCACCAAAAAGGCAAAGGGCTGACTCAAGCCAAGAGCAGTGGGAAGAGGCTGAAATAACCTTTGCAACTCTAAAAGGATGTATTCACTGCAAATGCATGGAATCATCCTGGCTCTCCACCCCATCCCTACTGGACTGGAGTTAACTATACTGTCATTTTGCAGGATATGGGACAAATTGAAATATTCTTGCTCTGAATGTTGAACATAACCAGACACTCCAGCACTGACCAGTCCACACATTCCCCCATCTGCAGGGGCTGTGTGCTCTGGGGGTCACCTTTTGGGAATGGTTTGGGTGCAGCTTTCAGAGCCACTGCAAAGCCACCCTGCAGATTTGGCTGCTGCTGGCACAATGGGAATGCAGCTGAATGACAGGAGACTCTCCCTGGCTTCAGCCTCCCAGAGCAGCTGTAAATTCGGCAGCAATGGGAGGTTTAAACAATTTGGGCAGACCCTGTGCTGCTAGGGGAAAAAAACTGCTTTATCCTGATGCTTCTATTGCTCCCCTTCTGGAGAGGCTCTAGCAGGAATGTGGAGAAAAGCCAGGCACCTTCCCTGACATCACACCTGTGCTGGGGGGTTTAATGCTCCTATTTTGTGCCTAAAATGCTTCCTGCATTCATCGAAATCTAAAAATCAGAACTTGCTTGTTAACTAATTGCCCTAAAACGTCTTTAAGCGTTTTTGAATTGGGAGAAAATACCTTTCAGCAACTGGGTAATAGCTGCATTTTGTACCTATTTTTTCCTTTTACATTTAAATAGAACAAATTGTGTTACTGTGCTGTGTATCTGGGCACAGAATGCTTATTACCAACAGGAAGCTTGTGGAAGGAGATCTTACCCTTTTTAATATATCTTGGAAGTGGATTATCAGAATGATTTTTCATTTGTATTCCTTTAAGGCAGCACAATAAGGAATCAAAGTTTTTCTTATTTGATTACTCTGAGCATTTCTAATTGTGTGTTTGTGGCACCCTTTCAGTGCACTTTTGCTAACCCGAGAGTAAAAAACTGGAACTTGTAAGTGAAAAAAACCATAGTGGAATTCTCCCTAAATGATTGCCTCAAGTGCAACCAATCAACCTGTATTTAGTCATCTAAATGCAGATTTTAAGAATGTTTTGAATAATGTCATGGTTTCTGACACAATGCAGGAGCTGTTGACAATCAGGTTCTAGGAAGTCTGTGAAAACACAATGTTGGTTCTGCCCTTTGTGGGATTAATTCCCACTGAAACGTTCCAGTGCCCTTGTGGTCTTTGTGCTCACGAAGATTTTATTGTTTTCACTCTCTAACCCCACTGCTCCTGCCGCTCAGGCACTGCACACTCCTGAACACACCAGCACTTAAACAGAGAAAATGGAAACAAACCTGGTGTATTTTGCCTCCCAAATCACCAGCAGGTCTGTGGTGACCCAAGCCACTTTAGTCGTTGAAAAAGATCTTCAAGGATTCAGATGTGAGCATCTGAATCATCAGACCTGAGGGATGGGAGCAAATTTATTTATTTTATTTTTATGTGTGCTGCTACATTTTGGTGCCCCCTTGACCAATGCATATGGAGTGCAAGGAGAATGTCACAGGATTTCCTGTAGCTTTGCAATTCAGAGCTGTGCACAAATGTGCCTCATTTCCATATGTCACCTGGCTTTTGATTATATTTGCTTGGGGTGCTTTTATTATTATTTTTATTAATGAAAGAAAACCCTCATTTCCTTTTTTTTTTTTTTTTTTTTTAAATACAATCAAATCTTAGGAGTCCTTCCCCTTTAAACTTCATGGATTTAATTTTCCCAGTCACTTCTACCTTGGCCAGCATGGCTTTAAGTCTCATTTTTAGGGAAGTTGTCCATTGCCAATGTCATATTTTGAAAGGAAGAAAATATTTTTGCAAGCATTTGTAGTCAAAACATTTCAAGTGCTCTCTTTGCCTCTTTGCTCTCCATTTCTCCAGCACTCCCTCAGAAAAATCATGTGAATACAACAAACACAGGGATGTGGTTTATACCTTTTAATTTTTTTTTTTTCATGTTCACTTAAATTAAATCTAAGCAGATGACAAGGGGCAAACATCTTCTCTAAAGAATTTGAATTAGGGTCATTTCCATTACGGGACCTGAAATGAAAATTTAATTCATATCACGAGACACAATCATGTTCAGATTCCTCTCTGGACTCAGCACTGTGATCGAGTGGGAAAAAAATATTTAAGTGGCTTGAAAATAATTTAATTTTAAAGGGGGTTGGAGTTTTTTTGGGGTATGTTATTTGGTTTGCCTTCCCCTCAGTTACAACTTTAGTCTTAACCTCTCTCTTCACTCATAAGTCTGAGGCGTGCAGAGGGGGATTATTTGTTCTTTGTTTCCAAATCTATCCAAGGGAAGGAACAAAGGGGATTAAATTGTGCAGGTGTGTTAGGAAAACATTCAAATAAAATGCTTCCATCTCAGCCTTGCAAGCTGGAAGGTGGAGGAGCTGAGCAGATGGGAGGTATCTGACTCAGATATCACCTGTCACTGAATGAATTGTTAAATAATGCCTGCTAGAGAATATTTGTAACAGAAATCTGCCCAGAGAAACTGGTGAAAGCAATACTTGCTGTACTCTTACCTCATCAGCAAGAAAGAAAAAACATAAAATTGTTGGGGGAAGTCGTACAGTAATTTACCTGAACACATAAACCACTGTTGCTTTCAAAACTTTTTCCAGACAGCAGATTCTGCCATGGATTCTTCAGTTCTATCAGGGATTTCTTTTCTCTTCTGTACAATCAAGAACATTTTAATTCTCTTTGTTGTTGCAGAAAACAATACTTTTGCCTCAAAAAAGAAATAGAAAGGAAAATGAGACCAGACCAAGCCAAGGTGCATTCCCTCCTGAGCTCAGAGGGTGAGAGTGAAAAACACAGTCAGGGTTTTCCTTTCTGGAAGCTGCCAATAGCTTTGGTGTTTGGTTTTTTGTCATTGATTTGGTTTAAAATCTTTATTTATTGAGACAACTCATTATTTTTGTGGCATTTCCAAATCATTCTGCATTCCTGGCCTAGAAATATCTTTTCCCCCTGCAGAATGAGGGCAGCCAAGGCCAGCTCTGCACTCAGTGCCCTGGGCTGGCTCTGAGCAGGGCAGGGCAGTGCTGGGCACATTAAAATGAGATTTTGTGTCTCAGAGATGGGAGCTCACCAGGGGGAAAAGGCACATGGTGCTCACAGGAAAAGTTTTTAATGCTCCAGTTCGTGGGGTCATGGAATTGCATTGGAATTTAAACTCTAATTAATAAATAATGAGATATTCTTAACAGAGGGAAGCTTGAAGTTTGTATTAACACTTCATATTTTCTTTATTCCCTCTTCCTTTTTATCCCACCTGTTATTCTCAGGCTTTTAAGTCTTAATTCTGCTTGGGGGTTTTGTTTGTTGGGCTTCTTGTAATGATGTCATTTTGGGGTTTTGTTGATTTGGGTTGGTTTTGAGTTTTTTGAGCCACATTTGCATCTTCTACACAAGAATTAAAAAGGAAAACTAGAAAACTAGAAGAAACTAGAAATTATTTCACAAGGGAAGTTTTTAAAGACTTTTTGTACCTTCAAAGGCAGTCATATTTGGTTCCTATCAAGTTTTGGAGGCAGATTCACTCATCCCCAAAGAGATATAAAGAGGAGGATGGTGAAGTTACAGCAAAAATTCAGTTGAAAATGGTCTTACTAATGCAGCTCTGAAGTGTAACTATTCAATTAAAAGGAAAAAACAATGATGCTTTTATTAAACAAAAGAACACCAGCAGAGAATATTGCTAAAGCCCAAGGACAAGTGTAACTCCTCTACCAACAATAATGCAGATTTTTTGCATATATTATGGATTATATTCTCTTTTCAATGCACATGCATTAGCATTAATGGGCAAAAAGAAGATAGATCCATTTGCACTTCTGCCCAGTATTAGCAGCAAAATTCATTACATTCACACACTCTCTGACTCTTTTGATTCCTTTTGAAATAAATCCAAATATTCATCCTTCAAGGACTTTAGGGAATAAATTATTTTCCATTTCTAGAATGTCCACAAAAAGATCAAAATTATTTCATTTGCTATTATAATTTACTCCACAAACTCTGCAGTTTATTTTCCTCTAATTCCATGGCTTGTGGAAAGGGTTTTGCTGTAAAAGTCATTGCTGCAGATGCTGCTTGGGAAGGATTCATTTTGTAACATGTTTTTTCCTCTCCCTTTAATTATCCAGTGCAAGGATAAGAGCAATGATTTTATCACGTGGTGCAGCTCTCGGTGAGGCAGCTGATAATAACTTTTTGAGGTGGAAATCCTTCTCTCCTTTGCAGCCACAACAACGGGAGCTCAGTGTCCAAAATCTCTTTGTGGTACTGCTTGTGAATCTCTGCAATTTCCTGTGACCTTCAGGGCTAATGGTGAAAAAAAAATTGCTGCCTCTTCCCTGTGAAAAACTTGGTTTTGGTTTCGTTAATTCTTAGTGAAACACCAGAGCAGGGTTTCTTCCCCCAAACCAGGCAGGTGCAGTCACTGGGATTTCCATGTGTGGAGCTGTGGGTTTTCTCAGGATGCTTTTATCAGCAGCCTCAAACCCTCTGCTTTGCAGTTTTCCATGGGAATGTGGGAATCAGTGGGAACTGGCACATTACAGATGCACTTTAAATCTTTCCAGGTTTGAAGTCAGTGGGTGTCCTTCTACAGTTTGGGATCCATCTGTTACTACATCAAATAAAGTCTGGGGGAGAGAACTTATTGGTATGGGTTTGGTTTGCAAGGAGAGGCTCTGAGGCTGGAATATTGGAGTTGCAGAGATGAAAGCACCTGCAACAAAAGGAAATATAATGCAAGCTTAGCTTTTGGGCTACCTAATGTTAAAAATGCTCAAAAACATCTAGATATTGCAGATGCCCTTAAAATGAGACACTGGACTGGATTGGAAGGGCAAATATGAAGGGGCACTGGGAATGCAGAAGGTACCCTTTGGTGTTTTAAAATTATTTATTTATTGTTGATGTTGTTTCTGTTTTTATAATTGACACAATTCTTGCTCTTTTTAAAATCTCCACTGGCAGAACCAGGGAGAATTCCCTAACTGGAGACAGTGTATATAAATGTGCATGTAAAATGTATATTAAAAAAGATATTTTCAAAAGCAGCAAGTGGAAAAAAGTATGAATATTCTGTAAAATTTAATTGCTTTATCAAGGTTTCAATTTCTTTCTTAGCAAAAATGTGTAATTTTAAAGTGATATAGGCCTCAGGCAATGAACGCTTACTGTCAACAGATTATGCAGGATTCATATATCATATTTTTTGAAGATTTTGCCATTCAATACAAATCTTTTTGTTCCTATGGCAACCTTGATGCGATCTGAAATGTACACAGCATTAGATAGAAAGGGTTGAATCCAGGCCTGGTGTCTCTCCTGGAATGAAGGCACCTCCTTATGCAATGAGATAATTCCAAAGCCAAGGGACCAACCAGTGAGATAAAGTCAACCCACTCACGTTTTGGCAGGTTTTTCACAGCAGGACTCAGCTTGGAGCAGGAAGGAGGGGCCAAGCACCAAGGCTGACCTTTCCTTGTGCCTCAGGTGAGGATCCAGGGCTGTCCTGGTCATGTGGAAGGGATGAGAGTGTCCTGGAGGCTGAGAGGAGACTCTGAGTTCTCAGATCTCTCCAGACCTGTTGCACATCATGTGCAGGCTGTGTTCTGTTGTGGCTCATCAAAAATGTCAAATTCCTGAGTGCCTTGTCTTGAGCTCAGGGGCAATCCAGGACCAGATTATGGGATTGCCTGCTCTGCCCCTTTCCATACATCACAGGTTTTTAATTAGTGGGTGTACTGCTGCCATTGCCACATCTAATACCAGAGGCAACATTTTCTCTTGCAGAGCATGAATAAGAGCAAGCTTTAGCACTAAGCCTGTGCCTCCTCTGATACAGATACTAAATGATTCATGTTCCGAGTTTGCTGCTAGGAGAGGGAACATCATAACCTCCTTAAGCTCTTATTAACTGGTTTTACTTTCTTTAAGATGTGTTTTGTTAAGCAAGCAGAACATAAAAACTTCACACACTCTGTGATTGATGACCTTTCTCACAGAGCCTGTGAACAGGCACAACCGAAGGATATTGGTGCAATTAAGAAGTTTCTGCATGGGCTGTACATTTCTCCAAATGACTCAGACAGGCACTCAGCTGGATCAGTGCCCCTCATGCCTTACCTGCTGTCAAATCAGCTCCAGCAGCACCCACCAAGGCTATTTTAGGCACATCAGCAAAATGCCACCATGAACTTTGAGCAGCAATTATAGGCATAAAATAAATTGGCCTTGCAGTGATTTAAGATGAGCTCCTCCAAAGCATCTGTCCAGACACTAATCTCTTACCATGTACTGCTTTTGCTCACCTCACAGGTATTAGCTGGGAAGGAAGTGTTCATATTTTCCCAGACAAAACCCAGACTGCAAAATGTGAAACTAAACTAATGGTGGAGCCAACAGAGCACTTGTGTGGAATGTCTCCCTTTGAAATTCCAGTTACTAATGCAAGAAGCTCAATGGGATGGAAAGAAATTCAGGCCAGATGGCAGTGCAGGGAATGTCTATTGGATATTAATGTCTGCTGCTCTGGAATTGTTTTTTAAACATTCTTTTTTTAGGACTAAAAGAAAGACAATTTCAATAGGCATTGAGTCAGGCTCTTCTGCTGTTGATGGCATTGTCTTCTAAAGTCCCTTTCTTGTTTTTACTGTGGTTTCTTGATGCAGTGAGGTTTTTATCCTGATTATAGAGCTCTTCAAAAAACATTGCCTTTAATACTTCTAAACCTGAAAATAAAATCCTAGAATAGTTGGAATGAACCTCTGCAGGTCACCTGTCTGAAACCCCACTTGGAGCAGGGCCAGCCTGGATCAGGCTGCTCAGGGCCTTGACCATCAACTTCTGAATATCTGCTGGGGTTAATATTTTTTCAAGTGAAATCTCAGCATGCCAATGTAAAAAATGACCTCTAGCTTGAACAGATCATGGTCTCCAGTCATGGACAACCACTTGACTTCAGATGATACCTGTAAGATAAATTTTCTGTGTATCAGATGTTTGAGTTTTGTTCCTGACCTTGTGGTAACTCCTTATGCTTCATGGGGATGCACAGCTTCAACCCCAGAACAGCAGGACTAAGTCTGCAATAAACGTGGAACTTGGGTTTTTCCTTTCTTGTTTGTTTGTTTCTCTGGGGGTTTTGTGTTTGTTTCATTTTGTTTCTGGTACAAAAGATTTTTAGTGGACTGGCAAGGTAAGATCCCTTCCAGCTTTTCATAAATTCCTTTGTGCTGCCATACTCTATAAATTGAGATTTGAAGAAAAATTTTTTCAAGGGTACAGAGTGTTTCAGCCTAAAAAGAAGTCAGTGGTATGTATTAAGTATAAAAGAGTTTCCAAAGTTTCCAAAAAGTTGGATGCCATGAAGTGGAGGTCAGTAATGTATTTTTAAATTTGTCTGGGCTTTCTTTTCCCTCTTTTTGTCCATTTATAACACTCCTACTTTCTTTTGAAACTATTTCATGGTTTCTCCTAAAACTGCACAAATTGATTCATTATATTTGAGTGGTTTTTAAAACAGGCAAAATGACCAATCTGCTTTTCATAAAGAAAACCAGGACTTTCCATTTCCTTTTGCCCTCTAAATCCTTTTTGCCCAGCTGAAGTCTCATTGCAGTTTATGAGAGAATATTCTCTGAGCGTAGATGAAAGCCTGAAGTGGCAGAAAGGAAAATAAACTCTCAGCTGTGGAAAGCAAAGTCCAGGAGGACCTTGGCTGGTGAAATTACAGCAGGTTGAGGAGGTGATCACGGATCTCCTTGTTTCTCCAGTCACACAGGAACACCAGGAGAAGGGAGAGGGACAGTTTTGAAAAAAGAACAGCAAATGCCAGTTTGAGCAGGTGCTCACTGAAGTCGAGGAATGAGCAGTGCCAGTGCTGCTGCCATGGTGCACGTGGCTACTCTGCCCTGATATTGGCAACTTTGCACTTTTCTGTGCAATCCCTGTTCCAATTTTTCCCTTTTCTCTTCCCTTTCCTGTTCCCTGTTCTTTTTCTACAGAGCCAAACCCACAGCTTTGGCTCCTCAGTGGCTCTGTCTGGGCTGAAGGTGAAACATCTTTATCCACTAAATGAGGGAGCTTGCTTTCCACCAGGGGCAGGCTGCTTCTTTGCTGAATGCATACAATATAAATCAAAGCGTGTGCCATTATTAATAAATAAGGCATTGGGTAAGCTTTGTCTGGAAGTCTGGTTGAAAGCACTGATTACGATCCAATAACTTCTGAAAAATGCATCGTTGCCTTTGGGATATTGAAGCATGGAATAATTAAACTGCAAGTTTGCCAAAGCAGGGTTGTAAGCACAGAGAGGGACTATTTTCAGCAATGGATTCACTTGTAGGGTTAAACATACTTTTTTCTTGATTTATCGACAAATATCTCACTTACACATTTCAGAATACAAAATGAATTATTGAATATTTTCAGTAGATACTTTTCAAAACTGTGCTAGTTATCAAAAATCAATGGTGATTGAACCTGCACTTGGGGTTTGTGGTGCTGATATTTAGGATTTTAGGACTATTATGGGCCAAACAGAAAATGACTGCTATTGAAAGGAAATATTGTGCAGCAATGCTAAATTCAGATGCAACATCTACTGTTTTATTGGAATTAAAAATCTCTCAATTCTCTTGAACTTTATTCATTGCACGGAAGGTGTAATCGTGCTATAGCTGATTACAAACAGGAAAGTTATTTCTTCTGGCTACTTAGTCTGGCTGTTGCTGGGAAAGGCTGGAGAAAATGTGCTTTTCTGTCTATAAAACCTTCAGGTCCTGCTTGGATGCTTCCTCTGTCACCAGAGTAAAGGAATCTGGTCCCTGATCCTCTGTCTTTTGTAGGATCAATCACATGCGGCGGTGGAACTTATAGGAGAGGTAGTCTGATGCTTTACCCAAATTCTTTTCCAATTCCATATTTCACTCACATCTGTGTAGTTCTCTTTACAGACAAACATTTCCTGGGAATGCATGGGCTGAGGATAAGGGTTTCCAAAGGTATCACTAGAACAATCTGCAAAATCTACAGGGAGAAGCACTGCCCAGTCCCTCTGTGCTGTGATTAATAATCCCAGTGCATCTTAATTCATCACAGCTTGATGAGGGTGTGTGTTCCTGTGCCTGAAAAACAGATAATGCTGCTGTAGGACAAGGGAGGATTTAACACTCAGCAGCAGTGATAAGAAGAAAAACAGAATAAAAGTGCAGAATAAACCAGTTTTCTGTCACAGCATTAAGCTGGAAGTGCATCCTGGTCTTGAAGTTTAACAGAAATCTTTAATTAAGGACGTCACTGGCACTGGAATCTTTGTGTTTGAGAGCCTGGAGACTGATTTGTACAACACACTGCACCCTTTTCTTTAGTTTGCAGATTCTCAGACTGAAAACCTCTCAGAAACATGTACTTGTTCTTCAAATCTCATCTTATCTCAGAGGGGTGAACGTTGCAATTAACAATTCAGAGCTCTTTATCTTTGAGTAACCGCGCAGAAAAATTAACTCAAGCAAATGTAATTTAGAATAATAATAACATGTTTTCCAAGTGTTTCCTACATTAATCGTGGTGAAGATGGTTACTATAGTACCACTGCTGGATTTTATTGGAAATAAAGTAATTCAGGGTGGTACATGTTCTCTTGAGAGCTTTCCTGTGTGTTTAGAAGAAGTGAAGGGTGTGAGTATGAGACAGCAAGAGAACCTTCTGTTTTTCTGTTGAGTGAATTCAGTGCTTGGTAACATTTTGATACAAAAGCAATAGAGCAGTGTTTATTTTCAGGAAAAGGTTCTGAACTTTGCTATTTGTCAATGGATATTTCTAAAATTTCCGTACATATGAGAGGCAAAAAGAATAAAGGATGTGTACCAAGTTTTCCGCCAAAATAAATATTAGACCCAAGATAAATAGTTCGCCCAGGTTATTAACTGTGTGGTAAATAAACCCATTGAAGTTTGCTTGCTGCTGTTTACCCAAGGTATTTTGCTGACATGAGGTTGAATGTGCCACCCAGACTTCTAATTAAATGTCACTGAGGAGCCTGCAAAAAGGTTTGACTCCAAAAACGCACACAGGAGTCACAGGCCAGGCTTTTTGCTAAACGTGGTTGCAAATTGTTTACAAATTTCCCAAACTGAGTTCCAGAACAGTTTATGTGCACAAGTCTTTAGATGTGTAAAGGCTTAAACAAAGAAACTGTCTCTGTTAAATGGGCACTTCTAGGTAAAGAAACCTCACTGACTGAGGTGCTTGAGTGAGGGTAACATTCATGATGTGGGTTTGATGTCCTACATTCTCATAGCCCAGAGGGAATTATCTAATTGAGAACAGCTTGGGTTTTGCACTTTTCTGGTGGTTTTCTTGTCTGCTTCCTCACTCTCTGGGAATGTGGCTTCACCCTGTTTTCCTGCTGGATGTGAATTTGATGTTCCTGTGTTCCTGTTTTGGAGCACAACTTAGCTGGGCCTGACATTCGTGTTACTGCTGAGTAAAGTTGAAGTTGTTACTCCAGGTTTACCATCAACATTTGCTCACAGTCAGACTGTGAATAGGTTACCATCAGTGAATTAGATCCACAGCCATTTGCCACTGTGTGGTCACGGGCAGTTTTATGTGACAAAAATTCAAAGAGTTGTCAATCTCTGGCCTGGCACACGCTGGAGCTGGGTCAGTAGAGAGACACAAGGGCTTGTCCTGCCTCTGCTGGCTCCTAGAGGAGCCCAGGAGAGGCTGGGAGAGACAGGCTGGGCAGTTTTCCTGTGGAATTGTGCAAAATCAGCTTTCAGGCAGTGGATGGGCAGTGATGAGGGAGAGGAGAAGAGCCTGGGGAAGGGGGTGGGTGTGGCTGCCAGCCAGGACAGAAATAGCTCTGGTGGTGGGATAGGTTTGTTTTTAGCACCAGACCAGCTGGATGGAAGATTTCCCTCCTTCCAGTGGGTTGCCTTCTGCTTATGCTGCATGGCTGCAATTTCTGCATAAACTGTTCTATAAAATTTGCAGATTTGGCACAGAGGCAAAGGATGAAGTTAACCTCACTTCCAGGTTAAGAAAGCCTTCTCAGGTTTTGGTAGAAACCCTTGAAATGCTAAAATTCACCTTATTTGTTAGGGAGGAGGTACAAAAGCCTTTTTTTATTTTCCCACTGCATGCAGCATTCAGTAGGGTGAGGCAGGAGAAGGCAAAAGAAATTCAAGTGGCCTTTTTGGCACTTGGGTTACACACGAAGAAGAAGTGCTAAATCATATCTCACATCTCAGTGTTAATTGCTTACTTTGCTGCACATTAGCACATTAAATGTGTAGCACAAATATGTTTCTCTTTAGCTCCTGTGCATGATGTAGTTTGCCAAGTTTTCTTGTTGTGTAAAATAAATTATCTTTTTGTGGCCATACTTTATTTAAAGCTTTGCACCAGGTGCCTCCAGTGGGTGTGTGAGTCTTGAACTGAGCTTAAAGCTTATTTAACTTCAATATGTGAAGAACACATTTCACCAAACCCACCTGAATGAATGTTTTAGGGTCAGGTGGAATCTTCTAATTCTTAAAAATATATCTCAGTGCAGAAATTTCTGAAAGAAGATTTAGGAGGATGCTGAGGCAATCCTGCTTCAGACTGGTGCAGGAACTTGGAACTGATTTTCAGATCCAGGCTTGTGTGGATGTGTGCATCTCATTATTGATATATTTATATAAAGCAGCCCTGTACAAGGATTTCTTCCTTAGTTTTGCCTTGTTTTCATCGACCTTTTTTTTTTTCTTCTGGCCACAATCAAAGCTGCATCTTTTCTTTGAAACTCTTTTTTGTCAGATCCTGCAATTCACATCTGTATGAAATATCTCTTAAGGCTCACGTCACATAGAAGCAATCGTAGATAAAAGACAAAATGGACAGATTGCAAAATAGCACCCAGAAGAAAAGTAATTTTCTGAAATTCCCAAATAAATTGCTCTCTAATTCACAAATAATGCAGCACATATTTAGGTTGTTAGAAAGAATGATTACCGAATACAGAGCTCAGAATTCATAAGAGAGAAAAAGCGTCTATGGAATTGAGAAAAAATGAACTATAAAAATACAGAACTTCTAATATTTAACTGATTTCCTTCATAAATCACTCACTGCTAAATGCAAAGCAGTCGGGTATCAGAAGTAAAATCATTTCTTTAAGGAAAATAACCTTCAGAAACAGTTGTGTCTATCATAAATTCTACTTCAAATAATGTAAATAATGTCCCTGGTTTGCATATTAGAGAATACCTCAGACTTTGCCTTTTGCTCTTGTCAATCAAAAAAAAGAATCAAAAAAAGTCAGTGGATTGAAGATAAGCTGTTGGTCCCATTTGGATGTAGCTTAACATCATGAGAAATGGCACATTAGAATACTGTGCTTTCATCCTCAAAATAGAACATGGAAAAAGAGGAAACAGTGCTGAACTTGGGATCCATTGTCAGATGCAAAGGAGCAGAATCAGGGTGTCCAAACACAAAGTACTGAGACAAAATTCTGTTTCAAGTTTTTTTGGCTTTTTTTTTTTTTTTTTTTTTTTTTTTTTTTTTTTTTTTTTTTTTTTTTTTTTTTTTTTTTTTTTTTTTTTTTCCCTGAAATTGACTTTCAGCTCAAAACTGGTTTTATTTGAAATTCAGCTGTTCTGAGTTTTAGATGTTTGGCCACCCACAAGAATATTCTGACATCTCAAAGTTGTTTGTTTAGCAAGAGTAACTTCCTAACCTTATCCTTCACATTTGATAGACATACTTTGATTGCTGGTTTCCAAAATCCTCTGCTTTCACCAGAGAAACCTTTTCTCCAGACATAACTAAGACAGAATTCCTCTGAAATCTCTCAGGAAGACAGGGTACTCCATCAGAGCACAAAAGGATGAAGTAATCTCTGCTGTATTTTGATGAATCAGCTCATTCAGAAGCTGATGATTTTTGGCACACTGCCATTTTTGGCTTTTTTTTTTTTAATGTCAATGGTGATTTCATGGAAAAGGACCAGAGAACTGAACTCCATCAATAGCCCTGGGTCACTGCTGATTCTCTGACCTTGCTTCATCCAAGCAGGTGTTATCAAAGCATATTTTTCCTGGGTTTTTTTTGGTGATTTTTAAAATTTATTTATTTATTTAATTTTATTTTTGATTGTTTGTTTGTTTTGGTTTGGGTTTTTTTGGTTTGTTGGTTTGTTTGGTTGTTGTTTTTTTTTTTATTTCAATCCCCTTTACCAGGCCCTCTGTCTCTGGTGGAAGAGCTCGAGTATTTTTGTTACCGGGAGGCAAAAATTCCTGAAACTCTTTGGGCTCCATCCTGTTATTGCTGCTCCAGCAGCTTTTGTGCTGCTCCATATTACATGGGTGGAATCAGATATTTTCCGGGCTCCAAGTGCACAAGGACACAGAGGGAGTGGGAATAATAGCAGTGGCCATCTGTGTTCTTTGTTATTGTCAGTGCAGAGACACTGAGCCCGCTCACAGCCGAGAGCTTCATCTGCACCATGGCAACAGAGAGATGATTATAAGGGATGCAAGTCAAAGGATATCAGGGATGTATAGAAATGAAAGGAATTCCCTGTTTCTGAACCCAAAAGCAAACCCTTAAGTAGCTGTTGGTAGTTGTATTTTCAGGACTCTCAGTTCTTTGTGTTTTCCTGCCCATTCCATTTCTGGGGATAAAGAGCTGCCTGTGCAGGCAGTGTCAGCAAAGTTAGGGAGAGAAGAGGTTTGAAAGGCCAGAATTAAGACAGGGTTAGGAAAAATAGAAGCTGCATGTCCAAATAAGTGAGGTATTCAACAAGATTCAAATTGGTAAGCATTGCCACAGGTTGGGCATAAGTAGAGTTGAATTTACCATTTTTTATTTCTGGCTGATTCTTATATTTCTGAAAAGTTTAGAAGTCAACACTAACAAGATGCAGTTTATAGCTCCTGAACCTGGATGATTGCTGATATAGGAACTTCCAGAAGGGTAAGCAGAGAATTTATCTAAGTATCTTTTGAATCCTTTAGTCTTGATTTGTGATTTAGAGGAGCCCATGTTACATCCAAGGTTTTATTTAGGATTAGGATCAGTATGGCTCTCAGCCTGAATGCCCACAAGAGGTTCATTCTGGGAAGTAAACTGAGACCTAGAACCAGGAATTTCAAATTTCTTAGTCTTATTTTTTTGCTCATAACAGTTGATGGTACAGCAAGACAACCAAAAGAGAACTTTGAAAGCATTTGTTTTATTTTAAGGAGGGTAACACAGGCTTGGTATAAAAGGGTCCCAATTCCTCATTCTCATGAGGGATTTGGAGCAGATTCTTACAATTCATGCCCCTCCTGGAGCTCCTCAACATCTCTGAAAGTTCTGCTCTCCATTGGAAGGGAAATGTGCAGAGCCTTGACAGGTACCAGGTACCAGCTCAACTGAAATGAGCCTTTTGAATTCAATTGAATTCAATTGAATAATTGCTGATTTATCAGGACTGTGTTTCTTACTAAAGGCCACTTGGAGTTATCTGGCTCAAATTTTCTTCCCTGAAGGGAAGAGTGCCCGTAGGTGTTTCCAAACATTTTTAATTTTAGCATGAGCCAAGTGTTTTCCCACCAAAAAACCAAGTTCTCACAGCTTGGAAAACAGCTCTGGTAACTCCTGCTTCCTAGAAAGTGGAATGAAGATTGGGCATGAAATTTCTGTAATACATAAAGGGCTTTGAACAAGAAAAGCCTCTTCAAGAATAAACAGTTTACAGTGTTTAATCAAATGAAAAATGCAATTCTTGGGGAAGAGGGGCTTTTTAGCTGCCCCTTCCACAGAAGGTAGCAAAACATTAAAAATACATTCCCCACTGATAGGTTGAATTCATTTTAGCTGGCATAAATGGGACAGATGAGCTATTCAAATGTCTGATGAGTACTATATGATAAAATATTTATCACCTTCTCATGGTCACTGCATGAGAAGCCAATAATTTGTTTTCTCTCAGCACTGGTATTTTGTGGTACTTATAATAAATTATACATTGCAAGCTCCCATCCTTCACCTTCTTTCTATTTACCTATCTAGTCTGAGATCTCATTCATCAACATGTAGCTGGGCAGGGGACAAAAGTGAGGCTATAAATTCATGTATTCTAAAGAATCATGGAATTTATAATGCATAATGGTGGGGGGCAGCATGGCTGGAGTGTGACTGCTGGGAGCAGGTGACATTTGGAGCTGGAAAGTGGGAGGAAAATTTTTAGAAATATATAAATACATAGATAGATAGATAGATAGATAGATAGATAGATAGATAGATATAGGAAGATGTTGGCCTTGGTTGTGCTGGCTGCTAATTTGGATTTAGGATAACACCTCTAAACAGTCAAAGCTGTCCAGGTTTTGGCCCATTACCAAGCTTAAGCTGATGCCACAGATTTAATTCTTCTCATTACTGTCAAATTCTCTAAAGCAACTTTCCATGTCAGAGATATAAAATCTTTTATTTGTTGTGCATTGATGCAGAGTATTTAAAGAAAGAAATATTAGGATGAAAAAAATATTCCCAACTGATATTCTTTATAGCTCTTAGATACAAGTCTTCAGTGTCAATGGGGAGGTTTTATTTCCAAAATTGAAAACTTGACCCTGGGATTGCTTCAAAATACGAAGAAAATTAGCACCTTTAGTTCTCAAATACCATTTTTTTTAAATGTGCAGAGGAAATAAAATTCTTGCTTTGCACTGACAGATTATAGCCAAAGTCTCCTTTATAATTCCTGGGAATTCCTTCTGGAGACATTCAGATAGAACTGTGCTGCTGTACAAGAGGGACTGATCTGGTCTTGTGCTGAGTTCTGACATCTGAGAAGGCAGAAATTTTTCTTTTATTCTTGCTGCTTCCAATCAGAAATCGTTTGACCTCAGCACAGAGATAAGACCACCACTTGCCTCACTTATTCAGGAAACTAAATCAGTCAGTGTTGAGGAGGATGGCAAAGTTCATTATTCACTGCTCAAAAAGTCTTTAGAAATCCATCATTTCTGCAAAGTCCATAAGCCTGTAAATTAATTTCTCATGACAAAATCATTTAAAATGCACAGCCTAAAGGATTTTTAAATGACCTTCTACTTGAATGATACAGGGAAAATAAACCTAGAGCCTTTCTCAATCAATCCAGTTGAAGTCCTGTGTACATTCTGACCACACAGACCCGGGGTCAGGTATAATTTTGGAGGGGTTGTATTGCCTGAAGACACCTGAAATTTGATCCACATTTTGTGTTAATGAGAAGCTTTGGCATCAAGATTCCTGTGCCCCTGAACTTGGTGTTTCAGTTTAGTAAAGTCCTCTCTGAGGGGTCAGGATTGCAGATCTTGGAAAGCCACACTTAGAGCTTAAAATTCCCAAATTTTAAAGGCAAAGTAGGGTTACCCATCCAAACATTTTCATAAGTCGACAGGAATAACTTTAAGTTCCATTTTTTTTTTTTTTTCTTCCTAGGAATAATTTCCAGCATGTTCACTGAACAAAGATTTGGTTCCCTTTTGAAAACACTGTTGTAAACACAATATACCAAAAGATGTTCCTCATAGCTATGTAGAAAGATTTTTCTTAGTGCCATTTTCATAGTGTCGAGAGAGAGTTCCACAAAGATTTTTGGAATTAAATCTATTCTTATGAAGAGAGCAAAGAAAAGAAATGACAAAAGTAAAATCTGTTATCTGGATCCCTGAGTACTGAGTAAACACAGAGATAGCATGTGTGTTCTTTGCATATTTTATTAATACATAAATTAGAATGACTTTAATGACTTTTCATGGAGTTAGTGGAATAATTTGTTGCAAAGATGTTACCCAGGAAAATACACTTTTTCCTTTAATTGCTTTTGTTGGCATGTACATGTGCAGATACATACATACAGGCACAGCTGCTAAATTTGTTTATTATCTCTATAGATAAATTATTGCATGAACAGATTTTAGCCCTGCTGTGTTTGCAGTTCAGGGAAGGATGGGATTAAAAGGAAAAGAAAAGAGGAGCTCCACTCTCACTGACTTTCAATCATTATTTGTCCATTATGATTCCAAAACCCTTCCCTTTTTCCATTCTACTATTGCCTTCATAATCAATTCCTGAGAACTTCTGCCTGAATTACAGTTTGGTGGGTTCTTTTATTTTTAGGTGAATAGTAAATTATGAGTGATGTCTAATCAGTTCTTGGGAAATTTGTGGAGCTAATGATGAAAAATTTTGAACTGTCATGTTGAGCTCAACTGAAATGTTAGGTTTACTTCATGCAACAATGTGCTCAGGAATAAATTTTGCAATTATGCAATTCCATTTTGAACTAAGTTTTGAAACTCCAGTCTCTTAACATACTGCAAAAGTTTAACATGGAATTTAAATCCTATAAGCAGCTGTATCTTTCCTTACTCTGGATAACACAAGTTTAAAATACAACAAAATACGAGTTGTCAGCCTGGCCACAGTCCTGACATCAAAAGGTATTAAATGTTCCTGAGAAATGAAATGAGAACTAAAGCATTATCTTAATCAGTTTTAAATCTTGACAAAAAGTGGGGGATGTAAACTGGAATTTGAAAAATAAAGCCAGATGTTTGTATGTAGAAAGGTATCAATATAAAATAAAGGTATTTACTCCTCCAGTGAATATAGAAAGAGGTAAGCCTGGAAGGATTACTTGTTATATTATCTTCTATAAAATATTCTGTTACAAATCAAGGACAACATTTGTATGACAATTTTTTTTTTAAAGTTTGCGGGCTGTGTGTTCGTGTAAAAACAACTTTAACTTCTTGATAGAATTTTGACTTCAGTTCCTATATCTACACACCTGTGTACTCTTATTTTTGTTCTTTCACACTATTTAAAATACATATTTCACTATTAAATGATGCAGTCCCTCCCAGATTATTTCTTAGGAGCAGGTTTGCTGGGAGAGGGAGGCTCTGAGGGAATCCCCTCCTGCAGTTAGAGTCACTCTGTGCTTTGATTTATTGCAGTGACCACCAAGTTGCCACTTCCCTCCCTAAAAGCACATCCTGAGGACTGTGCAGCCTGACAGATTTCAGTGAGAAACTGCCACAATGCTCACTGTGCTTCATAAACCTCTGTACTTCCATCAGAGCCCATCTCAGGAGCAGGAGCAGCCCTCCTCAGAGGCAGATTTTCCTTTTTCACCCTGGATGCAGCCATGGCAGAGCCTTGGAGTGAGCTGTGCAGTTGTGCTGATAAATTATTTAATGGCAGAAAGGAGCTGCTACTTGAACTTTCCTCTTGACCTAAGCTGAAATAGCAGCCTGGGTGAATTTGTGTGCAGGGCCCTGTAAACTGAGCTGCTTATCTCATATGCAAAGCCGGGATTTCCTAATGCTTGGCACTGTGCTGGGGAGGCTTCCTGATCCCCTGCAAATATTTGTGCTTTTTTTCTGCTGCTGCAGAAGTTCCAATATCCGTGTGCTCTGCAAATCCAAAGCTCTTGAGGGAGCTGGGGGTGAAGCTGTCAACAGCTTGGCAAATGTGAAATTACTCAGAGTTTGCCACAAATAGTAGAGGGCGTGCTGATACCTTCAGCAATAAAGGCTGAGTGCAGACACGGGCAGAGACTCGTAGAAGAGGGGCTATTTTTCAAAATATCTTTCCAGTTCTTTGTATCTTTTGCTCATTCAAGAGCTCACAAGCTCTTTTGATGATTGGATGTGTGTGGTGGTACAGACAGTGCTTATTCCTGCTTTAGGGAGGAGAATGTGCTGCCTCAAAGATGCAAAAGGAAAAGTGTCCCTGCCTGAATACAGCAGAGGCTGTCTGTTAATGAATTAATATGTGTAATTTAGGTAATATAAATGTTTAAATATCAACCCCTACTATCTTAACTCTTCGTGAGACTTCAAAAAGAGCAACAGGAAGCCAAAGCTCTCACTCATATGTCAGGGGAAAGCCAAAACTCTCATTTTCAGGAGTACAGCAGAGGGAGTAGGTAAAATATGAGGCTGTGGCTTTGTGAGATGTCACCTATGTGCTGGTTTAGCAATTTTATACAAGAAGTGGTTTTAATTAAAAATTGTCTTCCTGTTTTTCTGAAAAGATTAGTGTTACAGTACAATTAATATGAAACTGTTCTGGGTATAAATTATTACCTCTATTATTATTCTGATGTTTAAAAATTGCTAGACTGTTTTCTATCTGGTTTTTTAATGTCCCTTACTAGCAAGTGTATCTGATTAATGCTAAAATTTACTTAGGGATGAACTCATCCAGCCAGTCATTTCCAGGAGCAGTTATTATCATGTTTTTTTGTATTGCAAACATATTAAAACTCTGGGAGTTCAGAAGCATAAAGCAGGCACAAAGCAAAGCCTATTATGGTACTGTTTACCAACAGATTTGTAATTACAAAATAAATTAAGCATGAAATGGAACACTTTTCATTTTCTGCCAAAATGGTATGAAATATTTGATGTTACTTTACAGATTATTCTGGAATAGCTTTGAAAGGGAATAATGCTGAAGGTTGTCATGGTATTTTAGCAGAACCTGAACATATCTCCATTAAAACTCCCATGTCCTTTTTTTCAGCAGATAATCAGGAAGCCCAAGGAAGGGGGAGAGATTATTCCAGAACTGAGTCTTCCAATCAGAATAATGATAATGCATAAAACAATTAATTTCATAAGAAATACAGAATGCCAATATTCTCTCCCTCATAAATATCAATTATAACAGTAATACAAAATGATGGAATGCCTTTGAGTTGTTTGGGGTTTTTTTTAGAGGTAAAGCCACATCTGAGTGCCTCAAGTTCTGTGTGCCTACAATTCTGACAGAGTTCTGAACCTTGAGAAAAACAGTTTAAACCTGGCCATTGAAACTGCCTTCCCAAGTGTGGGATGCTCCCTGTTCCATTGGAAGCAGCAGGGTCACTAATGTCATTAATGTAATTAGTGCCTGAGCTGATCTCAAAGGATGGGCTGCAGGAAAGGTGAGGACCCGTGGTGTAAACAGTCACCTGGGGGCTGCAATTTGAAGAACTCCTTCCTCCTTATTTTTCAACAAAACTAACACATATGTTTCACACAGAGGAAGTCTGGCTTTTTTCCCTGTTTCTGCCATCTCCTGATTTTTCATTTTCTAACACTCGTTCCAATTCAGGAAGATAATGAATATTCAAGATTTCATCTCCTGTTTAGCAGTGGGATTTTTAAGAACCTAAATGGTGTTGGTTCTGTTTTGTTGTTTTTGGTTTGTTTGGTTTTTTTCCCAGAAGTTCCAAAATTCGTGAAATGTCCTCAGTATTCTTAAGAAGGAATCTTTTCTAAAAGTTGGGCTGCACCTCCTGAGGGTGTTGCTCAGCATTTACTCCTGCTGTCCTCTGCCAAATGCTTTGCTTTGTTTTTCCCTGAGTGTCCAAGTGTTCACCTCCAGAACTGGTGGAAATGTTCAAATCTGGTGTTTTGAGCACTGGTGGGTGACACCAGCATTGCCCAGCTCAGTGTGAGGTGTTGGGGCAGCCTGACCCTCCTCTCCTCTCCTCTCCTCTCCTCTCCTCTCCTCTCCTC
>VXBR01009962.1:656502-690004 GCA_013400215.1 Cisticola juncidis | reverse complement strand
GAATCTCCTCTCCTCTCCTCTCCTCTCCTCTCCTCTCCCTGCTGGAAGAAATTCAGCACTAGCAGGGCTTGCTGCAGCCCTTACTGATGTTGTGCTTTTGTTTCCTTTTTCCTTGGATTCTAGGGTTCATTTTTATCCCTTTTCCCTGGGATTGCAGGATCCTTGGCGTGGCAGCCTTTGTGCTGCATTTTCCTGACACAGCGGGGTCAGGTCCATTCCAGCCCTGTGGTGACTCAGCCAAGGCCAGGCTGTGGTTAAATCAGACAGTGGAACAGCTCTGTGTGTTCTTCCTTGGAGTCTCTGGGATTCAGGGATCTCCTTGCTGGGATTATTTAAATTGGGCTGGCCAATCTTTGGAGCTCAGTAACTTCTTTTGTTGAATGCAGATTTACTGCGAGGATTCATTGCCATGGCTGTCTCCCACAGAGATGGAACAGAAGGCTGTAAATCAAGCAGATTTTAGTGTAAATTATTCAGGTTTTTTTCTCTTCATTGTGTCAGATTCCCTGCAGAATATCACGACCCAATGAGGTACTGCTGATTATTTCTTGAGGTCCAAAACTAGACATGGTTCACATGTATTATACATGTTCCTTTAAAATCAAATCAGAAGGAACACGTTTGACTCGGTCCTCTCTCTGAGGAGAGGTGCATTAATGAATGATTAGCATGCAGTGGACGCCTCATTGCTGAGCTAATAAAATCCAAATATTTTGAGAACTAAGCCTATAATACAGCTTGATGTTTCTGCATCATTGTCATTTTTAGTGGGTTTAATACTGTAAAACTTTACATGTGGGTAATTGCTGGCATTATAATTGAAATACTGACTTTACTGAGAAGATTTGCCTGAATTGACTTATACACAAAAGAGTTCCAGAATCTGTCTTGGTTTTTGTCTTGGGAGACACAGAAGGTCCTGGTGCTTTGTTTACATCTAAATTTCTGAAGTGATATTGGCTGGAATTACTGAGTGGAAAGAAGAGGCAGTTTTAGAGTCATTGCTGCCTAGGCAGGAAAAAGTCTGTGTGGCTGAAAACTAAACACAGCAGCTCACAATGGCTTGACTGCATGGTTTTGAGAAGATGAGAGTGACAAAAAAGAGTAAAGAATGTGCTAAACAAGAAGAGAAGTTGCTGCAACGTTCTGGATATAAAATGGAATTTCAAGCTGCATTTTAAAATATTCTATCTACCTCTTTTATCAAAAAAGAAAAAGCATTCTCTGGTGATATTTTAGAATACTCATATTTGAATTATGAAACATCTGTCCTATATAGGTCTTCCAATTTGTCCTTCAGACAACTAAATTTGAAGTTGGATGCTCAGACATATTCAAGAACACATCTTGGAATGCATAGAACAAAATTATCTGATTCTTTGTCTGAGGCAAACCTTTTTCCCCCAGAAATCCTGGACCTTCAGCTGCAGAGGGAAAGGGTGAGGATTGGGGTTAAAATAGTGGAAATTAGCTGAGGCAGTGAGAAGGTTTCTTGTGCTGGTTTTTCCATCCAGCACTCAGCAGAAGAGGCTGCAGTGAGTGGCTCTCAGTGCTGAATGTGTCCGTCCCTGACATCAGTTTTGGAGGAGAGAAAATGCAAGGTGGAAAGATCCTTCCTGTGTACAAGGGAAGGGTAAGAGAAGGGTTCCAGCACGTGGTGGAAATCCTGCTGGAAGCTGCAGGCACAAAAATAAAGTAGCTCCAGGTGGGAGAGGCAGGAAGGGCCACCAGAGCTCCCTTATTTGAAAAGCATGAGCAGAGAGTCCCCTGGCTGAGGGGGACTCCAGGTATTTTCTGTGTGAAGTTTTATTTTGCAGATCACTGGGGCAGCCTTTATTCCCTGTCCTGCTGCCTCAGCCTTCTCTTTCCCCTCCTCTCATCCCTCTTTTCACTGCTGTGCTCTTCAGTCAGCTCTTTTTATTTTCCCCTGGCCTTTCCAACTCCAGTGCCACTGAAAGGTTCTTCTCCCTTGATATCCCTGCTCCCCACTCCCTTGTTAAGTGTATTTCATATTTAAACTACAAATCCTTTAGTCACCTCTATCCATGTCATAGTGAGCTGCTCAGCTGTTCTTCAAATGACTTTGTTTCTGCTTCCTGGGACATGGAGTGTGTGTAGTTGGGTGCAGAAATTCAACTCAAAAATAGAACTATGAATCAATTAAAGGAGAGAAATTACAAAGTGGGAATCTCTGCCTCCACACTAATTAAACCTGTGGAAAAGAGCCATATCTCAATCTGCAGCTACATTAAAAAATATATTGTTTTATTTCCTTCTCTCAGAGTTCTGGCTGCTTTCTCTGACAAGGGGAGCACACATTCTGCTGCTGTGTGGCAATTAATTCTCCAGGTTGGTTTTTCACAAGCATTAACATAAATGGCGTGTTTACACTTGGATTATTCCTTCAATTTGTGTTTCTTTTAGGGAACTCTAAGTCATCTCCTAGCAAGGAGATTGGGACTCTCTGCCAGAAAGTGGGGGAAACAGAAAGGTGTTTTGTTTGAAAAATGAAACCTAAATTTCTCATTTAAAATCCACAGAACAACACGGAAGTAAAATATTGATACTGAAAAGTAACAACTAAGCACTTGATTGAGTCAGATGCAAATATTTTCAATAAAAACTTTTACCCCTTTAAATCATTTATTTCTTATTTTAGCCCAGATGTAAGCTTTTGGGGATAGAATGTTGAGCTAAACCATTTTAAACACGATTTCAAAGAGGGTAACAACGTTTCCTTAATGAATGTGTGTGTGGTGCTGTTGCTGGTTATGGGCATGGCGTGACTGGAATCCGAGTTCCTCTTCCTCCCCAAACTTGCATCCTCAACTTATTTCCTATTATATTCAAGGCACCTGTTTTTCCTGTTAAGAATGCAAAGTGTTAGCTGAAATCATAAAAGAAGCTGCAGGAATGTATGAAAAGCAGACACCTAGCATGATTTTAATAATTCTGTTGCATTTATTACTTTCTCTGTTGAATCACTTCGTGATATTGATGGCATAATTGAAAGTGACAGAAAGGAAGGAACATGACCTTTAATGTCATGACATGAGTTGTCACAAAAAAGGAAGGATGAGCTTAATTCAGCCAAATGGCTTCCCAGGAAGTCTTGATACATAATAAACTGAGATTTATCTTTGGCTGAGATTACACAGCTCAAGCTGTGATTTTTCTTTTAGATGAAACAAACTGAGTGAAGAGAAGATGAAAATATTGTTCTAATTTTGATCTTCATATTCCATTACAGCAAATTAATTCTGGTTTATAACAGGGAAGATGTAAAATATGGTAGCTTGCAACAGAGGAGAGCTCCACATAGCGATTGCTAAGGTGTTTTCCAGAACAGAATCCAAATAATAATCCAGATTTATTCCTAAATAACAAAGTGGTTCTATTGCTCTCTAAGCTTTGTTATTAGACACAAATGTGCAATCAGAGGCACCACATTTCCCTTCTGCTGCTTAGAGCCCTCTTGTGCTGATCAGTTTTTGCAGTAAATCCCACAACAAGAAGCACAGATATTTTCAGGTCTTGTCACCAAGGATGTCCAGTTGGTTTGTAACCTTAGCAGTGACTTGAGCCATCATTTGGCATTTAAGGTAGGTGGCTTATGGGTTTTTTTGGATAAGGAAAAAGTCAAGGCATTTAAAAAATAATTACGTTCTCTTTGCAGATATGAAAATCACTTGGAATTTGCTTCCAAAATATGTCTTCTATTTTAATCAAGGCTGTAAATCAGCATAATAGGTTTGGGAGAGAACATATATTCTTACAGAGAAGATCATATGGCAACATCCTAAAAATTTGTTTCCAAAAGAAGTGTGGATTGAACCAGCTTTAAAATGTTATCCCTCTTGATCCTCTTTGTTGGCTCAGTTTGGTCCAGGCTTCTTCAGCACTGTGTGTTTATGGAATTCAGAGAACAACAGGGAAAGGTATCAGCAGGCCATTGTACCAACATTTATCTCTGATGTTGGTGAATTTTGGCCTGGGTGTCACCTGTCTCAGGCTGGGAGAGTCAACTCTGAGCACCTGATGGTGTTTCAAAGGTCTCAGCAGCAGTGGGTTCTGTGCTGGATTCAATCCAGAGTGCAGAGGCCCCTCCAGGTATCTGGGGTTTCATGTTCATGGTGCTTCTGGAGCCAGCTAAGCCTCGAGAACTTGGGGAATTCCTTGGTCAGCAGTTTTTTGGCACAGTCAGGAGGGCCAAATTTCATTGTCAGGGTTCCTTAGATCTGAGCAGGAGCCAGCAAAGGTCCCTGAGCTGCTCTTGGGGCTCTGTGCAGACAGGGGGGCACCCAGCCCTGCTGGCACTGCCAGGGAGTTCATTAACAGCACCTTCCTGCAGCCTAATTGGGGAACAAACAGGGAACATTTCAACTTGACAATCTCTGAACAGACCCTTGGTGTCAGCGCTGCATCAAACCCGCAAATCCAGGAGCACCGTGAGCGTTTATGAAAGTTGTAATCATTCAAATGGATAAACTGCCAAAAATACACACAGGGGGCAGGGGACAGCCTTCATCTGGGCTGAGAGCATGTGAAACACAGGCTGAACTTTAATTTTCTGTGAACCTCATTTATAAAATAGTAGTATCTATTTTGCCATGCACTGTTCCCTGAAGAATAGTAACACAGGGAATACTGAGGCATCCGTCTAAGTAGAGTTCTTCATTAATTACTGGTTTTCTTTGCATTAAAAAGTCCATTAAGAATAAAATGTAAAATATCTTTATGGATGCACAGTTACCGAAAGCAAGTGCAAATAAAAAAAAAAATCTTGCAAGAGAGTGCTGTTTAAAAATAAAATACTATGTTCGTTTAACTTAGGCAAAGTAATTATTTGGAGATTTTAAGAGAATATATAATTTACACATTTCAGGATATTAATAAAAATTTTCAGTTGATCAAATACTGACTAGTATTATAAATGACAATAGAAATTAACTACTACTGATGTAAAATAATAATACAAAAGAATTAAAAAGAAAAGGATGGCTTGAGGCAACAAGAAATGCTTCTAAATTACTCTTGTGAAGCTTCTGGATCACGGTCAAAGAGCTTGAACTCAGTTTAAAAGTATTTTTGCTGCAGTAAGTGTGACTTCTCCTGTGAGCACCATGGTTTCAAAAGGCACTGGTGACTGAAAATCAGAAGAACTAGTATATATGGCTTTGTTTCAACAGTTTGTTACCTGCCATAGAAAATCATCCATCACACAGGGCCACAGGTCTTGAAATAGTCCCAGAATCAATTCATCCATCAATAGATTCACACCACAGCCCCTTATTTCAGAATGATCCATCATTTCCTTAAGCAGGTTATTGTTTCTAGAGGAGTTTATCCTATCAGATGGCTTTTTTTTTTAATCTAATTATACCAGCACATTGATGAGAAAAGTAAATTGCCAGCTGAAATCCTGGCTGGTGTGTGTGCTGCAGGAGCAAGGCTGGATGCTGCCTGGATTTCCATCTCATTTTAAGAGCAGTGCCAAGAGCTAATGACTGCGATTTGATCCCGCATTAGCAGGGCCCTTGTTATTGAAAGGATTCATCATGCATAGAAATTATTTGTGCTCTAGCTGGAGGCCATCTCCTGTGCTCTCAGCACTCGGTGTGGAACATGCTGTCTTCATTCCTACTCACTTACCTGTGGAACAAATGACAGAAGGGAAGGGACAAGCGCAGCCTCTTTGTCATTTCCCCTCCGTGCCTCCTCTCCCCCTGGATCAATGGGGGAATGGAGGGAATAAAGGACAATCCTGCTGAATGCAGAGCTAATGAGCAGGAGCCAAGTGTGAAGTGACCTTAAAAAAGGCACAAGCACAATCCCAAAGCCTGGTGATGACAGACTGGGAGCAGTTTAACTCCACTCTGCTTTCCAGGCCCCGTGGGTCTCTGCTTGCACCGGTAACAAGGGAGCTCCAGCTCTGCTTCCTGACAGCTGAGAAATCCCAGCAAAGCTCCAACATCCTCGTGCTCTGTGAGGGGTAAAGCTCCCCACGAGAGGCCTCCTTCCACTGGCTCAGCCTGGCAATCCCTGCTGACGTTACAGGGAATTCCCTCAGCATCACAGGCTGAGCCAGGAGCGTTCCCTCTGCAGGAGCAGGGGAAGGAGCTCCTGCCACACAAAAGCACAGCCTGGGACCTTGGCAGCTGAGGGAACATCAGGGGACTGAAGGGCTGGTCCTGGCTTGGGAATCTCCACTCTTGGTGGTGCACTTTCTGTGGATTGTAGGAAATAAGAGAGATGAAATCTTAATATTCATTTCCTCCAGGGGACATCCAAAAGTTGTTTCAGTCCAGCTTCAAGACCCAATTCATAAGGAAATATTGTACTCAGAGTACAGGTATCAACAGTACCTCACTTTATTTTTAGTGATGTGAAATAAGCTAGGAGCCTGAAACCAAGAGCACGAGTATTTAAATGTAGCAAAGTTCCACTTAAGCAAGCTAAACTAAGCTGAGGTGTCAGCAAAGCTCTGCTAGGCTGGATGAAATGGCAGGTTAAGTGAATAAACTTAATAAAGAATTGGCAGCTTTTAAGTGCAGATGAAAAGTGACTCTATTAAGTCACCCAATAATTCAGCATACCCTGGCATACCTATATCATACTGCTGTTGCAATATTTGTTGTTGGAATTAAAAAAATATTTAAATCCTTAGACTTTAGAAAGGACCATGATCTTTTTCTTCCTCTAAATTCGCCCCCACAAGGTAATAGAAACTCACATTTTACAGTAATTCAGCAGCAGAATACATTCTGTTTCCCTGTGTGAAGAGTTTTCAGTATGGCAACTGCTGGTAGTACTTGGTGATTTTTAACACTTGCTTCTGGATGTCAGGAGAATTTCTGTTTCAATTTAATTGACAGGCGAGCTTGTATTTTAATTGAATCCAGTCATTCATGACTAGAAAATAAATGTCTTTGTGATAAGGCAAGATTGATCAGAAAACAGGAGCTTTAGTCCACTGTGTCCGTCACGCTTAACGAAAATCTCCTTTTTTATATAGTGCATCTCCAAGTGACTTAGGGCCCTTTTCCCCATTCTAATTTTCTGTCTAATTACTTCCATACATTGAATTTTGAAAATCTTTCCCCTAATCAAGCCCGTATTTAGGCTTGTTACTTGTTCTTGTTTTCAGTAAGTTCACTCATTGCCAAAGCAAGCCCTTGCTCTCATCCCCTACCATGAGTAATTAGTTCTATCCAACTAAATCTTGTTACCACTTCATCACCATCAGTTTTGTCCCTTAGAAATGTTTAGGTTCATGTTTTCCCCTTGCTCCAGAAGCTACACTGCTCTGCAGAGCTCTCTCTTGCACACTATATAATCTCTGGGCCCTGGAATTTCTGCTTTGAGCCTCAAAATAATATCTGAGATCCCAAGCAAGGAATAATGTTGGAAAAAAAGTGAATTTGTGCTGCTCTTTTCCTGTTTCAGGTGCTTTGTACTGAAGAACTGTAGTTAAATAAAAAATCCAGTCTTTTCTCCCTAAATCTTGCATTCTCAGGAGAAGAAAAAGACCACAGCTGCTTGTGGAGGAGCTTGAATAGCCCAGGAGAGAATATTTCTTAAGATGTAATGCAGCAGTGTCAATCCTGAGCTGTCCAATCCAAGCTGTCACTGTTTTTGTGGGTCCATTACAGCACTGGAGATTGAGGAGGGCTGTAAAGCAGAGCCTTTGCAGATGTTTACCCATCATTCTGTTTAGGGGAGCAGCATGGGAGGAAACAAAAGCTCTTCTGAAAGTTTAATATTTGAGTGGTGAAGGCTTTGCTGTGGTTTACCTGGGACTGGCAGAGGCTGCAGGGTGTGATACATCAGCACTGCTGCACTCAGTGTTTCCACATCAGCCTAATTTTGGATGAAAAGTTATGTCTTTCTTGCCATTTAGTTAAAAATCACTTCATCTATATACATATCTGAGAATAGTTTGTTACAGCTCAAATTTTGAGAGGTTTTGTTTTTAAATTTACAATCTTTTCCAGCTGATTTTATTTCCTTGATCCTGTGCAGAGCTGAACTTCAGGGGAAAGGAGCATTTTTAAGTTAGAATCCGTGATTTCTTCAACTTTGAACTGAAGTTCTTGCTTGCCCCATTAAGCAAAGCTCCATGGAATTTGCATTTATTCAGTTACTTGTTAAATAGGGACATGTTTTGCTGGAGGGGCTTAAGAGTTTCCTTTTCTAGAGGAGCAAAAGGACATTTTCATCAGTAGGTTCTTTTTGCACCTTGTGAAAAATGAAAGATGCTGCTCAGAAGGGAAAGAGAGAGCCTGATGTTCAAGGGATAATTCTATTTATGGAGGCACTTTTCACAAGCCAAATCTGCAAGCATTAGCACACAAACTCCTCCTGGGTATAGTCTAGAAATGGTACCAGGGATGTAAAAGTGCAGAGCCAGAAATGCTGGATATTTGTTCAAACACACCCATTTCTAATGCAGCCCTCTCTGTTCTCACAGTAATTGTGATCAGAAATTGGAGGGCAAGTGACTGAATGTTCCAGTATTGTCCTCTCTTGTTCATAAAGATTAAGCCAGAGATTCACTGTGAATCCAGTAAGAAAATGGGATAAAGAAGTGTAAAGGCAGAGGGAGTAAGAGGGAAGCAATGCTGAAACACCACACCATCCTAAAATCCACCAAACACAAACCAGCCCATGTTATCTCTTCCAACCTCTGGCGTTTTGGATTATTGAATACAAAAACTCTGCAGAAAAAGAAACCTTACACTGTGTATTTCTATGTAGCACCAGGGTACCATGAGTATTCCATTTCTCTTAGGAATTTTGGGTGTTATCATGTTAAATACAGCAAATTATGTGCAATTTGAATTTTGATGTTTGCCATCACGTCCTGCTGCTGAACTTTGGGAAGTTTGAGGACAATGCCACAAGGTTTTCTCTGTAAAAAATAAATGAAAATTACTTGATAAGTCAGAGGAGCAATCCAGCTGCTCTTGAGCTGTTTGGTGTGGGCATCTCCTGGAGATGCACAACGAGAGGAGCTGTTTCCATGTCACTCTAGCAGAATTATGGCCTGGAGGTGCCATAAATCCTGCTGTTCCAGATGTGAGCCTGCTTAGGCAGTAAAGGCAGCCAAATGGAGGGGCACCTCCTCCCCATGCAAAGCAGTGTCCTCTTGTAAGTCATTAAAGGATTTGTGATTTATAATCAGTTTATGTGAGCATTTATTAGGCCTTTCAAACAGAATTATAACTGGGATGCTTGGAGCAGATTGATTTACATGGGACCACGAGTCTGGCAGTGCCACAAGCTGTTGTTCACTTCTCTGCTGTAATTCTTTGGACACAGTTTGCTTTAAGTTCTTGAGGCCAACAGTAGTGCTCCTGAGTCCTAGAAGAGAGGAATGCCCAGTGCAAAACCTGGAAATCCAAGCAAAGGATGGAATCTGGAAACCCTGAAAATGAGGTCACTCTAGGCTCAATAATCACCAGTCTATGAGATGACCCAGAATTTTTAAAACCAGATGTAATAAATATTAATATTTACAGAAATTCCTCTCAGATCTACTTGGGACCAGATTCACATGGTACCAACTTAAGTTGTGGTTGTCTAAATGAAAGGTCAGCTGTCTTGAGGCTCTGGTAAACACCTCCATATTTCAAATGCTGGTTTATTGTCTGGTTCCAGCCTGGAGCTGATGCAGTGCTGGGACCAGAGGTGTGATCACAGAATGAGCAGGATGCTGGGACAGCTTTTATCTGGCAGCTCTGGAGGTGCTGGGACAGTCTGGATTTCAGAGTGGACTGTTCAGGGGTGTCACTGAGGCATCCTGGACATAACTGAAATAAAAAGCAACGAGTGAGGTCTGTGCTGCTGCAGGTCCATTGATTTCTGGCACTCTAAGTATATTAAAGATAATCCAGATATGACTATCTGTGTGGCATTCTCTGCTTGTACAGCAGCACACCAGACCCTAAATAGAATGGTAGCTTGTCATATGGAGATAATGGTTATTATTCAGCATATCTCCTCTATAAAGATATTCAGGCAGTGTCTCTCCCCTTATGAGATATTCATCTAATTCTTTCCTGAGGCTGTGAGTCATAGAACATCAGATTTGGGTTTAAAATTCAGAACCAACTGTGCTAATATCATATAGTGTCTTTCTGGCAAACACTGCAAATTCTCAGAACACACATCTGCAATTCTAAACGTGCTGGAGACTTGGGTTACAAAGTTGAGTTTAGAAGGAAGCTGCCAGTGTGCACACAAAGAAGGTTACTGCATCACAGCAGCCATCAGCCAATTCCTGAGCGATTGCCAGTCCTGCCTGAACGTGGCCCAAAAGCTTCTGTGCTCATCTGCCTTTTCAGGTAATGTTATTTTTCAGTTATATTCCAAGAGCTCTCAAAAAAAGCCTTCTCTCCAAAGCCCTCATCCCACCAGGGCATCACAAAGATTTCACGTGACACTTTTACCATATGTGATCTCTGTGGTAAAAATTAATCCTCGTGGATTCGATGTTTGTGTTCTGCTCCAGAGCTGCTCAGATAAAGTGTCTGGGGGAGATACTCAAAAATTAATGATCCACTGGTTTTAGTACTGCAGTTCTCTGTTAAAATTGTGTTTATTGAGCATGCAGACAAAAAGGAGGGAGGAGATGCCCGTGTCCCTCATCTGGACAGCAAAATTACAGCAGTTGTGTGGACATGATGGAATTGTAGCAGGTTTTTTAACAGTTATGATCTGAAGGTGCCATAAAACCTCTGCCCTGATGCACCTAGAGAGGCAACACATTCATGTCCTTGTTACCTGGGCTTTGCACTTTGTAAAAATAATTAAATATTCATCAAAGGATGTGTAGGTGGGATCAAAAATATTTTTTAGATATCTAGATATCTAGATATATCATCTATATCTATATATCATTTATATCATCTATATTATCTATATCATCTATATAGTGTATATCTATATCTATTTCTATATTTATATCTATTTCTATTTCTACATCTACATCTACATCTACATCTATATCTAATCTATATCCCTGCACATTATATGTATGATGTGCCTAAATTAGGGCTTTGTTCATGCTCCTGTTTAAATGAGTGCCTTTTTCAAGTTCTAATTTTATTGATGCAGGGAAAATACACACAGCTATGTCATAACAACGGGGTAACCATATGCCACTCAATCATCTAATTTACATTATGAAAACAGAATCAGGGTTTTCTGAAAACTGTCATTTTGGGATGCCTCAGCTCCCAGCTAAGTCATTCCTATCACATAGTGAAGTTCCCCAGCCTGGAGTATTTCATCAATGACACTTCAGCTGAAGAGATTTTAAAATATGCTGATTTGTTTGAAGGGGAAAAACTTGTTTTAAAATACTGCAAAAAGGAAGTTTTGAGAATTTCAAAGTTTGTATTTTGCCTTTGTTTGAACATATATGTGTAAAGATGAGCCCTTGTCGTGAGAATCTGTTTTATAGATGGGTGGGGCATGTTAATATCTAGAAATATGTAAATATGTGTTTATGCAAATACTTACAGAGATGTTACACCACAGAACACATCAAAGCAGGATTATTATGGGGTTTTGGTCAAGCTCCACTGATCCATCTCTTGCTTTCTCATATCTAGAATAGCTTCATAAGTAGAATTCTTTGTTTATGTCCAGTCCAGGGTGGTTTCTCAGTGCCTCTGGCTTTGAGATGCAATTAGGGTCTGTTCAGCTCAGGAAATGAGCAGCTCCTGAGCTGCTGCCTCCCAAGGAGGGTGGGAGTTATTTCCTGTCAGCCTGGCTCACTGCAAGACAAAGGGAAATATCCCTCCTTCTTCCACAGCAAACCATCAGGCTGCAGATATTTATTGGCTGTTTGCACTGAATTGCCTTGGACCTTGCACCTCACACAAATCCTGATTCCCCTGGTGGATTTATCTCCTTTCTGGCTTCTTTTGGTCCAGCAGGGACCAGACTCTGGGTTACAGAGCTTTGTGGGCAGGAATTTCAGGTTGGTGGGACGTGTTCCTGGGCTTTTGGTGGATGCTCAAGACTGGAAATGTTGGTTTTCCCCTTTATTGCACCTTACAAGAGCTCAGGTTTGTAATTTCACCTCCTGCTGATGAAGATTTGCCCCACACCTCCTCAAGAGAAGTCTTTGACTCATGTTTGACTTGTCTGCAGGGGCTGGAATCCCTCAGCAGGGGAGAGCCCTGTGGAATTGCTGCTGCAGGGAATGTGAGTGGTCACAGTGGTCACTGTGCAGTGAGAGAGGAAAGGAGGAGCTACAGCAGCACCTTGTGTGCAGCACTCACCTGGGGAGGAGGAAACCTGAATTTAAACACCAGCTCTGCCTTTGCACCCCTAGATAATGTTAAGAGGTTGTTTAATTGCTCTATGTCTCACTTCCCCATTAAAGAAATGGAGGGAATTTGCAGTTTACAGGGAGATTTGGAGTAGATAAAGACTGAGAACAGTCAGAAACAATGGCAGAAAGGCCCACACAAGCAGCACAAACAGGCAGATGCATCATCATTATGGATTTTCCCCTCACAGCCCAGCAAGGTGGCTCTTTACATGTATAATCCCCACAGTAAAAAATCATCCAAGTGAATTAGATGTTTGTGTGCTGTGCCAGGAAATGCTCCTGACGTGAGAAATCTCCACCTAAATAAGAATCCTCTGGAGACACTTAAGGTACAAATAAAAAATGGTTATGTCAACCACTGTGTATCTTTTAAGCAAGAGAAATGTTACTTTTTTTTACACTGCCTCAGTCTTTCTCCTGATTTAACTGCCAAAAAGTCCTCTGATCACAAGAGTGCTGTTGTATAGCTTGACCTGCTGTGCTGAACCTAAGTACTGCAATATATTTTAAGGTGGAATGAGCTGTGAGCATTTTAAATTAGGTTATGTGCCTTAAGGTGGCAGTTGCTGCTCCCAGGCACAATTAGAGTAATGAAATGAAAGCTGATTTAATGGTTACAATAAAAGAAATAAAATAGAGAGGTTTGGCCAGACCGGTTTTTATTCAAGTTTCTATTAAGAAAGAATGGAACTCATAAAAACAATATCAAGTTGGAAATCATAATATTTTTTCATATAATGATAAAGATTGGATATGCTCTTGCTGAGAATTTTTTTTAAATAAATTATTCTTAGCTTATAATCAGCACAAGAAATATATTTCAGAGCGTGTTCTTCCATAAGAGACTGGCTTACATTTATCCAAGCTACATTTTTCCAAGAAAGAAGTAATAATATAGAGAGAGACACACCTGAAAATATCCAGATGGACTATTTGTCTATCCTATCATCTTTGCTCTGCAGTGAGAGGGATTTTCAGGTGCTGATCTGGATACAAACACACCCAGGAGCACTCCCAGGGCTCCCAGGAGAGGCTCTGTGGTTGTGGTTGAGCATCCAGCCCAGCAGAGCTGGATCCTGATTCCCTCCCAGTGGGATCTTTTCCAGCCAAATGCTGAAGTCAGTGGAGCTCTGTGAGTCCTGGTCCCATAGCCCTGGTGTGCACCTGGTGCCAGGCTGGAGAGGAATCCCAGTCTGCAGGAAAATCCTCCAGAATTGTTAATTACAGAGGGAGATGTGTGTGAGTGACGAGTGGGTCTTGTCAGGCCCGTGCTGTTAGGGATGATTTCAGTTGTTGTTATCCTGGGACTCAGGCCAGAGGCAGCAGGTGCAGAAAATGTCTGGAATTCTAATTTATTACCCTTTACCTTCTGAACATCAGATGTCTTTAGCAAAAAGAAGTACAGCAGTTTCTTTCATAGTCTGTGCTTTCCAGAAATCTATAGACTTTTACTTACAATATTCTTGGGGAAAATGCAGAGATGCATCCCTGAGAAACAGGGACTCTGATGGTGCAGAAAGGAATAGTGTTTTTTCATGGAAAACTTTATTTCTTAATCCACCTTTCCCTTGAGAACCAAAAATTTATCACTTCCCTTTCAACAGCAGAAAAAGGGACTGGATATTTTGGGGAATTAAACACATCCTCACATCTTTTTACCAGTTTTGCTAGATAATAAAAAGCAGCCTAGTCAGGCCAAACACTTCTGCTGGCTTTCAGACATCTGTAACAAGATAAAATAAATTAAAACTGGGAGGGGAGATAGACAAAGATACAAGTAAAATCTAGAAGCTGTTTTATTGTGGAACTGTAAAGAGAGGGACTGTTATAAATGAAAAAATTGTATTTAGTGTAATGCCTAAAACTATTACTGACACTGGGATTGAGGGAAAATTGGACTGTTTTCCAAAACACATGCATTCAAGGGGAGGATGTGGGTTCATGTTTTTTGGTTTTGAGTTTTTTTGGGGGTTTTTTTTTTTTTTTTTTTTTTTTTTCTTTGTATTTGTCTTTTGGGGCAATGTAAGTTTTCTTGTGTTTTTTTAAGCCTGGATATTGCACTAATAGTGCACAGCCAGCATGTCACTAACACACAATAATTTGGGGTTTGTGTCACGTTTGACCTGAGTCGTAACCAGCCACGAACAAACTCCAGTTTTAAAGATAGTGAAGAAATAAACAGCAGGAGCTGAAGAGACTCAGGGGGTTGTGCTGTGTGATAAAAACAGGTTTTAGTACAGAAGCTGTATCCTGGACCCAGGTGAGCACAGGCTGTGTTCCCAAAAGCTGTTAGCAGAGGATTCTCCTTTGTCCTCCAAGGAATGCTCCAGCCACACTGCTTAGCTCAGCAGTCTTGAGTTCATGCAGATAAGGAGACCTCTTCTTGTGCAAAGTAATGTCTTTTTAAAGTAAAACAATAATTAAAATCCACATTTCCTACAGCAGCAGTGCTAGGAAGCATTACCATTTGTAATTCCAATTCACTCTGGGCCACATTTATCTGCCTTATGCCTATTTTACATTCATCAACATGACAATTAGGGGTTTTAAGCAGCTCAAAACATTCCAGACAACTAAATATTATTCCTTGTGCAGAACACATTAGCCTTAAAAAGATTAGTAAAGTCTAAGCTGCAAATTACACCATTTCTTTTAAAATCTGCTCCCCTCACAGTTGTGATGCTTTTAGGGGAATGATGGGCATCAAACAGAGCAGTGCAGAGGACTTAAACTGCTGAAGTCAAGATAAACCCAAAAAAAAAAAATTCCTGAGGATTTGTCCAGACAACAGATAGAGAACTGGTTCAGTGTGGAGCCATCCAAATATTCCACTGTCAGACAGTGGAATTGTGATTCAGCATATTCATACATTTAGACACCTGGCATTTTAATATGATAAAAAGTTGAAATATCTTGTCTTTTGACCCTGACATCTCTTCATTCATATGCACAGATATAAATATATTTATATTTTACAAGTGATTTCACAAGGAATACCTGTGATAGGACTCCAGTGATCCATAAGTCACGGATTGTGCAGATAAAGGATCATTTTGTGTCCTGCTTAGCAGTGCAAATCCTCTCCTGTGCTCTTGACCAACAATGTCACTCATTTCCATTCAGATTATTACTGCTGAAATATTACCTAAAATTCTGTAATTTATCTTCAGTGGACAAACTCGTGACCATTTCCCCTTTGTAAAGCCATGTCCCACTTTTCCAGGATGAAGATGAAGCTTCCCTTCCTCCCCAGCCTAACAACTGCCCCATAGCTCTAGAATTTTGGTGCCTTTTCCAGGATGCCCTTGAGACTCCCCCAAACCCTGGGTGGAACAAAGGCATTTCCATTATTAAAGCTCTCCCAAATGTGCTGAGCTCCCTGCTGAAGTGCTGACCAAAGCTGTGTCACACTTTCCTTGAACTGTCCCTGCCCTTGTCTGGCTGCTGTTTCGCATCCTCAGTCATAAACCTGGTCGGTCAAGGGCTTGGATTTATTTTTTTGCACAGTGTGTTAAGGCCATGGACTGTGAGACAATTGTTTTTTTCACAGTAATGCAAAACCCAGATGTCTGAGGAAGGGCTAAGCCAGGCAGGTCAATACCCTTGAAATCAGTGTTCCTCAGGACCTTGGGTGGAACTCCACAAATAAACAAGTTTTAGCTTCAGGAATGCATCCTCGGATGTACCAGAACTCATCTCCTTGTGCCCTGTGCAGTGACTGTGACCTCAACTCTCTTGGGTTTAGTGAGAATTTTTCCAATATCCCTGGTGACTTTTGGACCAGGTCCCCAGCAGAGGACCTGTGCTACTTTTGTCTGGTTCTGGCAATTAAGAGATGATCTGATTTGATTTGATTTGATTTGATTTGATTTGCATCATCAGGAGACAAGGATTTGCAAGTGCTCCTCCCTGGTCTGCTTTCACATTTCTTCCTGAACTTCGAACAAGTGTTATTGAAAATGTGAGTCATGATAGCACATTAAATATTAAAACCAGTTTAAGATTTAATCCCAATTTATAGTGCAGCTTTGTCTAATTTACTGCATATTACACAATTTCCTTTACAGATAACTTTTAGTGTGTTATATAAATAATAAATCAGCCTCTTGTGATTCTCAATTGTTCTAATATGGTTTTATATTAAACTTACATTTGCCATCATTTAAATGTTGCTAGACCATTTTATTTTATTTTTTCTCCTTTACCTATTCAGATTGCACATTTGTTCTTTTATAATATAATAGGCTCTATGTAGAAAATTACAGCCATTCAAGCGTTTGAAGTTCTTTATTATCTTTTCTTTTAAAGCAGGATGGGGACAACCTTGGCAAGCATAAATGACAAAGCAAAAGCAGAGGTTCAGTGGGTCACAGCAGCTCATCCCCACTCAGTAGCAGCAATTCTGGAGTCAGTGAATTCTCTGTTCTGCTCACACAATCAGCTGAGGGATCCTCATCTGGCTCCTGCTCATTCTGCTCTTTTTGTTGAGAATTTGGAGCCAGGGGAGAAACTTTGCCAAAGTTTTATCAAAGCTTTGGGGGGTTATAACTGCCCAAATGAAATTTAACATTTTTACCTAATTTTACCAGGCATTTAAAGATTTGGTGTGGTACCTATGACCTGTGAAATGTCTCTTTTTCTCTGGTGGATATCAAACATTTCTTTCAAACACATGAAGGAATCTGTTTCTAAGACTATTTCATAAAGGGTGAAAAAATTATTTTTAATGAGTAAAAAATTAGAAATTATTTAACCAAACTTAATTTCTATATAATACAAAGAAAGTAAATACAAAGGGAATAAGCACATTAAACACAGAGTTTGGATGTTGAAAATCATTATTGAATATAAAAAAATACATTTTCTTTGAGGGAAAAGAAAAAAATCATTAAAACTAGCTTTTCTCTCAAATCAGTTGAAAAACTCTGAAAGCAGAAGAAAGAAATAATACATTACACAAAGGGGTTACAGCCTGTGGCTATCCTGAGCACAAAATTCGAGACATAAAGGTGGCCAGCAAGAAATAATGATGTGTTTAAGGCTTAACACCTCGACAGTCTTTATTTTCTATTCCCTTCCACTGATAGTATGTACATTAATGTTTTATTTAAAACATTCCCTCAACCTAAGAGTAAATTTGGTGGGGGGAAGATGTTAAATATTGAACACCAACTCTTCTGATAAGCTCCTGCTGAAGAAAACGAGGGCCCATAAACTTTTTCTCTGTTCAGACATTCCCAGCAATGTGACCTGCTCAGAGCATCAAGGCTCCTGCAGTATTTTTTGCCTGACATCCGAATGGAATTGGGATTCAGGGCCATGGAGTTGCTCAACCTCCACTGAACAAAGTCTGTGCAGGCAGAGGAGCTGCTTCTCACCTTAAGAAAGGACAGTATTTAATTCGTAAAAGGATCTGTGGTGAGATTAGATACGAAGGTCTGATTGGGTTTTAGAACTTGTGGAATAAAATACCTAAGGAGGTTTATTGAAGGAAGCTCTGAGTATTTTTGGTTCTTATGACAGAATCTGATACATCAAGTTTGATGTTGCAATATTTGGAATAACTGACGCTGTACAAAGTCAGTTTTAGGCAGAATGAATGAAATATCTCATCTTTCTGTATAACTGCAGCATTGGATTATGAACTCTGTGATTGACCCAGAACTTCTGGTTATCATGAATAAAACAGCAAGGCCAAACTGACTTTGGAGGAGGATTTAGTGTTGCTCCCACTCATGGTCAAGATTTTAGGTTTGACATTCTAAGTTTATGAGTATTCTTAAATAGTGTATATATAAAAGGGACCGGCATTGCTTCAGCTGTTACACTTAAAGGTGAAAAGCTTTTTGTAACTGAATTAACAGTAATTTTGAGGACAGCTCTCTTCCACGGACAAACCTTTCCCTTATGAAGAATTTTCTCTGTACCTTCGAGTTCCATCTTTTTACTATTTAAATCTAGATATTATTTAAATTGTTGGCTAATATTACACAAGATTTCTTTCTTTGTTCTTTTGAAATGCCTATGGAATTGTCATGTTTTCTGTGGATATCTCACACCCAGCTCCTCAGGCTCCTTCTCCAAGTGGTCTGCAAATTGATCAATAATTTTTTATGCACTGGAGAAGGAGCCAACCGCAGCAACATCACAGAGCTGAATTCTGCTTTTATATCAGCACAAAGTGAGTGAGTGCTGATCATGCTTGTTTGAAGTCAACTTACTCTGGCAAATCTTAGAGGGCTGCAGGATGAGTGGCCAGATTTTCTAATAAATGCAGGCTTAGACTATGCATCCTTCAGAACACAGCAGCTCTGGTCTCTGAAGGGCTGTTTTGTTACTGTCTAGAGCCTGAAGACACTTTAGGGTTAGATTTAAGCGTGGCTGCAGCAGAGCTGTGTTGGTATTTGTGTTTATGACCCCCTGTGCAATGTAAAAAGCATTGTCAGGTTCAGTGTGTGTGTGTCTAAAGAAATGAAACCCATTTATCAGCAGTCCCTGCTCGTCCTGCTCGGGGCTCTCTGGAGCTGTTTGTGCTTCCTGGGGGTGCTGCAGGCCAATCCAGCCCTTGCAGGTTCTGCTGAACTGCCAGCACAGCCCTCGGCTCTGTGTCTGTGCAATCTGGAAATCTGGATATTCAGATTGCTTCTAGTAGATATTCTTTGGTAGCTGCTCAGCCTCATGCTCATGTTGAACTCTGAAATTTATCTTGCCAGCAGGCGTTCCAGCACCAGCCCAGGGAGCTGATCTGTTCTCTGTGGGCCCCCAGCTCCAGGGTTACCAAAACCTGTCTGGGACACATCCAACAGCATCCCAACCCCTCTGGGTACCCACAGCAGGAATTCAAGCCACGTGAAATCTGCTGTGAACATCCTTGTAAAAGCTTTTAAGCAGCAACCCACAGTGTGAGTGCCTCTGATCATTCTGAGGGAAACTTTGTTCAAGGTTTTTCAAAGGCTGAGCATTGATCGGGTGCATTATTTGTGATGCAGAACAAGTGTGTTTACATCTCCGTGCCCAGAGGAGACTCAACTACAGTTGGATCCTCTTTAATCTATCTGCTATATTATTTTCAAGTTTGAAAATACATAAGACATAGATTTTTTTTTATTTGGACAAGCCATGGTCTTATTTAAAGTCTGTTGATTCACACTGGGTTGGTTTGGGCTCCTTCCTAAATAGATCAACCATTAAAAATTAGGATAAGCAGGGTATGGTGTTCTAGGACAATCCCAGAAAATCAGGGGTCAAAAATATCATGTAACAGCATTTTATATGGTTTTTTCTGTCATTTAAACTGTTATTTCTTGTATGTTGTGGTGGCTGTACTGATCAATCCTCTCATTCAGTTTCTTACCTCATTTCTCTCTCCTGTGTCTCTTGCACCACAGCTCTGGTCAAGGCATCCTGTCTGAAAAAACAGCCACAGAGTGTTTATAATGCATCCCCAAAATTTTGAGCCATACAAATTCAGAACATGCTTGCACCTAGAGCTTTGTTTCATACTAATATTCCTATACTGAGACAGGAACCACACAGGACCCCTGCAGGGCTGCAGTTCTGCTGTTTGTTTGGGGTTTTATTCTCTTTCTGCCTTCCAGGCTTCTCTAGAGAGTTCTGTTGAAACTTTCCTTTTTTTATAGTGGACTGGTAATGCGTAGAGAGCATTGCTCACTGTGAGCAACGGGACAAAAAGCAAAGCAAAATTGTTTTACATTAATCTTATTTTTCAACTTTATACATTTTTCTTATCAAGTATTCACACTTTGCTCCAAGTGAAGAACAGTGTGATAAATTCATTTTTGTTTTGTTTCCCTTATAGCACAGCACTTGCCCTGCAGGGAGAATCAGCATTTCTGGATCACTTGATAGCTGCAAGTGCATTCATTTGAATTTTACCATCGATCTGCTCTCAGATGACTCACTTTTGTGGTGCTTAATTTCTAACACACTGCTTATATACTCCAAAGAATGCTGTTGTTTTGTTTTGGTTTTTTTCCTCTTGCCCACCTTAATCCTTCTCTAATGAATAAGTTCAGAGCCAGGCACTGCCTGTATGGATCAATATTCTAAGGAGTAATTTTGCAAGCAGACAAAATGGAATGTTTCTGAAGGGTAAACTGGTGAGATGGTGGCTAGCAGAGACAGAACAGAATCCCTTTTACTGGGAATTGCTTCCCCCCAGCATGGGACACAGGACATGGCCAGTTCATGGTGTAGGTGCACAAGGGATGGGGGTTTTACCTGGGGATCTCCAGCCCTGTTGCTGTGAGGGTAAAACCATCTGTGAAAACCCAACAGCCTGGCAAGGAAGGAACCTGCAGCACTCAGACACTGAATATTCACCCAGTGCTCTGCCTAAGACCTGCTCCCCCAGGCTGTGCCCATTTCTCCTTGCTGGACCAGGACTGAGGGCATGGGGAGCTCATCTTCACCTCCCACTGCCAGGCATCCCTGAGACACCACATCCCTGAGCCTGCAGGGAACAATTCCCCCTTTTCTGAGGGAAAATCCCCTGAGAACTGTCCCCAGGCACAGGAATGCCACGTGCTGAGCAGGCTGGGCAGTAGCTCTGGTGGGTGTTTAAAGGATAGGGATAAGGTAGGTGGGAAAAATGAAGCACTGAATGATGAGGCAGGCACAATTTGTCCAGAGCTATCAGAAGTATGAGGGGAAAACTTGTTGATGTCAGGGCCCAAAGGAGACAGGGAGATTATACACAAAGGGCCAAGAAGTCCCTTTTATAGAATTATTTCACAGCCTACAAAATCCCATGAAAATATATAGAATAGGGATGGTGGGTGTTTGGGATGGTGGGTGTCAGGGCTGTTTGGAGGTTTTTAAGAGCCACACAACACCTTTAGCAGGGCACCTTTGCTGTCCCAGCTCAGCTGGGAAGGCAGACAAGCCTTCTGAGGTTTTCTCACTGTGACAACTCCATTTTCCCTCACTTCACTCACCCCTGACACGCAGAGGAGTTTGAGCAGAGACACTGATTTTGAGGAAGCTCCTGGGGTGAGCTGCTAGCCCTAAAATCAAACCAGGTATCAACCTGGATGGAACAAACGTGTTCATGTCTGACCTAACTACATTTCAGAGCACGTGTTAATTCTCCTCTCTGCCTTGCAGTCACATGTGCCTGTGTGCTGGCTTTTAATGGAGTTGTGGCCTCTGAGCTGTGAGAGATCCTTTTCTGGAGTTTCAGGGTATATGGGATTCCCTTGGGCAATCAGAGTGTGAGTTCTACACTCAGAGAGGAGAACATTTGCTATTTTACTTGTCCAAAGGTGCTTGCAGAAAATTTTAGCTTTTCCTTTGTTATAGAAGAAAAATTAAGAAATATGCTCATGCTCAGAGCATTCCTTAAAGAAAAAGGAAAAAAATAAATGGCCTGACTTCTCCTTAGTTTATGTTCCACAGGAACACGGTTCTTTTGCAGGACAGGTGTTGTTTTTCTTCTCCATCACACTTAGAGGCAAAACTGAGATGTGGAGGGGATCTGAGAGTTATTTTGAAACCGAGTCATAAATGCAGATGAATAATAAGAACACGGTTAATCTTCCTGAGAAACAAATATAAATATTGTACAAAGAGAGATCTGTGGCATTGGAGTGCATACATCAGGCTATCAAGGCATCATGTAGTTGTTTCATTTATTCCAACTTCTTTTCATCCTGGGAACAGCTGTCCCTTTATTTCTAAAAGCTATTTTAATGTGGCAAGGGTGTTTTTTGTTTAATCTGCTACAATACTCCTTTTGTCTCCTTGTCATACTTCCAGCTTTAAAATATTAATCCAAGCTAACAAAGAGAATTTTTGATGCATTCTAAAATCCTGAATGCAATGTATAATTTAAAAATGAAAACATTTTATTAGGCTATGTTCATATTTAGATTCAGATATGTTTGGCTTGAGTTAGGCTCCTACTTGGAGATGGTTTTGCAGAAATAAATATTTATTGGGCATTAGCAGTCTCCCTAAACACAGCTACATGCTACAGTGTGTTAAATGCCCTTTCTGTGCCAGTCCAATGCTGAAGATCTGCGTTCTCATGCTCACAGTTTAAACTCTTTGCCCAGCCAGACCCACAAAAAATTTGTATTCTAAGTTGAAGACTTCATATTCAGTTCCAGAAAGAAGAAAATCCATATACCCTGGGGTTATGTTCATTTCCCTCCTGGGATTCACACACCTGAAACACTCCTCAGACCCAAATTCAGAAACTTTAGGACTAATGATAAATAAAGGTCCCAAATAGAAAGAAAAACACTCATCAGTAAATGTTTTATACTTATATCAGTGACTGTTTTATTTTACTACCTGGAAGTCACTAAGTCTCTTCATAATTCTGGATAATTGCTGAAAAGTTGTGAAATGGTTTCTGAGTCCCAAAATTTCAAATATTTTAGGATATCCCAGTTCTGGCACACAAGTTTAATGTACCTGTGGTTTCTTAGCAAACACTATACACAAAAAGTAACCCATAAAAGCCATATGGCTTATTAAAAGCACTTGGAAATCAATCATTCAGAACATCTGATATATTACATTGCACCAATTGTGTCGAGCTGGAAAGTGATTTACCAGCCCCCCAAAAATGATGTGGTTTACCTTTAAAGTTTAGAGTAATATATTCCCTTTCAGATGCAGGAGCAACTTTATTGTTTGTAAACTCATCTTTTGGCATTTAAATAACAGCATTTCCCAGGGAAAGGATTTCAGAAACAATTTGTAAAGCCATCTTCATATTTCCAGCACGATGGCAACTAAAACACCACAAGGAAAGGAGCAGTTTGGAATTCTGTTGTGCTTGGCTTGGCTTCCCTGGTGTGATATTTTTAGGAGGGAGAGAAGCAAAGGGGAGGCGTGCTGGGATTAGCTATTTGCAGCATTTAGCTGTGTAATTGTTCTGCAAATGGCTGATGTAGGGTAGGGCACAGGAGACTTGTTAGGGAAGGGTTTCCCGTGGTGGGGCTGAGTTCTGTGATGAGCAGAGCTCTGCTCTTGCAGGGCGACCCAAATCCTGCTGTGGGGAGAAAGCAGCCAGTGGGATTTTGGTGCTGGCACCACTGAGGTGACAGCTGGGGGGGGACAGGCCTTAGGTAGGATGGACCTGCCAAAAATCTCCTTTTCCCTCAGCTCTCTGAGGTGCACATCCCGCCTCACGTGTGCTCTGCTAAAGCTGCTGCTCCTGGGCTGGTACTGGACAAAATGTGCAGCCCAAAAGCCTGGAATGGAAAGCCAAGGAAAGAAATATGACAAATATGACAAATTAGGACTCCGTGGAGGAGATCTGATTTCCCACCTGAGATAATATTAGACTCAGTAGCTGATAACATTTCAAGATTGGCACTTGGCTGAAGTGTATTCAGTCTGGAAGTCAGGAACCATAACACATTCAGAGATATATTTAGGATAGAAATGGCTTTCTGCTGAAGTGCAAACACACTTGAAAGAGTTTTAATTCTGCTGCAGCCAAAGCAGTTCCAGGGAATATCAGCCCAGTTTCAGTGTTTAGAGCAGACCATGTGCCAGACTGTCTCTTCCTCAAAGCTTCCTCTGGCTCATTTGGCCATTAAACCAGAAGAGTTTTTACCAGGCAAAGCTTTGGTCAAAATATTGTAAAATATTTTGTAAAATATTCCTCAGGAAAGGCCTCTCCATTTGAGCTGTGTATACTTTTTATCCAGAATGCAGTCCAGAGCTGCAGGGTCATCCCAAGCTGAGTGAGAACAAACTGAACTTTGCAGAAGCTCTGGCTTCTGTGTGGGGTTTGTGTAATTCCCTCTCAGAAGACACTTTTGAGTGCAATGCTTTGAACAGGCACATTTACTGTGCATTTAAACCACTTCCCCCACCAAAATTACAGTGCAACTGGAGTGGAGAGAAATGCAGAGCAGTGTGGAAGGAGAGGGGGGAGAACTCAGCAAAGCATCATCTAAAAAGGACTTTCCAGCTCATTGGAGCTCTATTTGCTGCATGCTCAGGAGACTACTGGAACAACAGAAAGCTCTGCTTGAGTGTGTAGGAAAGGCAAAGACAGCTGTTGTGCTGTCCTCAGCTAAATGAAACCTGATTGCTGGGTTGGTTGCCCTTCTCCAGTTATTAGAGTGACCATCTGGGAAGTCAGTAACAATTAGTCATTGTTTGGCCAGACAGTGCCAGGAATCAGCTGCCTGCATGGACTTGCAAATAAGCTGGGGCTTGGCAGAAAATAAAAGGGAAATTTATTTCTGTGACAGAATGTGGATCTCTGAACATGAGGGAATCATGTTATACCCAAGATAAGAATCCATGAAGAACTGTAGCTTTTAACTACGAGCCCTGACCCTTCCTCCTGTGATTTCCTTTCCCCCTTTCTTGTCAAAATAACCATTCTCATCCCACCCCTTCTGGAAATGGCCAAAGGCTCTGACTTTTCCTCAGCCCAGGTGTGCTGTAGGAGACAGGGAGCAGAGCAGGGTCCTTGTCCTGTGCACCTCCTGCACATCAGAGCTGGGCAGCAGGAGCCAGAGCAGGTGGAAAAGCAACAAACAGAAAGAACTGTCAGGTCTGTGGGTACCTGGATCTGCTGCTTTAGCCATTCCCTGCCTGGCAGGGAAAGCCAGTTGCATTTTCTGGAGAACTCTCATTCGTGGATGTGAGGACCGTGTTGGGATGAGATTCCCAAGGACAGGGATCAGGACACTCATCCCAGACAAACCCTGCAGGAGAGCTGAGCTCTGTGCTCTGCCCTCCCAGCTCCAGCCTGTCCCACACGGGCACAGAATGCCAAAGGAGTCTGTGCTCATCGCAAATAAAACTGATTGTTTTGCTAATGAGATAAATTAACAAATCTGAAAGCCTTCCTTGCAGGAACAAATTGCTGTGCAGCCATCTGCAGCATCGTGGCCTGTGCTGTTTGCTCTTGATGTTCAAGTCAATTAAAAACCAAAAGGGAAATGTGCTTTATGGATGGGCTATTGTTTTTAATCCTTTTAAATACTATTGATTTCTGTTTTATTCCTTTCATTTCTTTTTGGACTTGAAGTGGCTTTACATTGATTTTGCTTGTTATCTTGTTTCAAGTACACTTTTATGTTGTTATTTCATGCAATTTTTGTTGCTTACCTTTCATCTGTGTGTGTACCCAAACCACAAAGGTGCAAGTTTATTTTCGGTTGTCACACTTATTCCCCCCTTTCTTTTCTTTTATCAGTGTGTTATAATTCTGTCCTATCCTATCCATTTTATCTTCATTTTAATATCTCTCTCCCATAGCTGACAAGGTTTTGGTAATATCATTTTGTGAGTTGTTTCTTGACAACTTTTTTGGGGGAATCTCTGTTTTTTCCCCCTGAAAGAAAAACAGTTTTTGTTGGAATAGAAATTTTTCATTACAGACTGTTGCCACAATTTCCACTGCATTGTTGACAAACACACTATTCTATACCTATGGTATCTAAACTTAAATACTCTAAGTAATTCAGTTTTAAACTTCGAGGTTAGCATTCAAATTGGGGTTGAGAGATAAAATGTTCCACCTGCATAAATGCCCTGATGGATCCATTTGATCAATCAAACTGATCAATCTACACCAGCAGAGGTTTTGTGTGTTCACTGGTGAAGCTCTGAGACCCTTGATGTGAGTACAAGCCCATTGCTGATGACCTGAAAGCAGCAAAACTCAGAGATCAGGTGCACATTCAGTGCTTTCAGAACGACTTGCCTTGTTTGAATAGAATCAAGTGTATGAAGGGAAAGAATGAAATACATTTCAGATATGGAAAATATAAAGAAAGTGAAGCAACCAAAGTGCTCATGGCAAAAAAGCACTTTTAATCTATAAAGCAGGTTTCAAGGTTAGTCAAGTGTGCCAGTTCATTTATTCTAAAGCTCCTATTGCTTAGATTTTAATAATCATTCTGCACTATGATACTTTATTGTTAATATGAAACATATTGGAGAAAATGAATAGCTAATGGTATCACGTTTTAAGTGCTGTTAAATGCATTCTTCAAAATGGAATTCAGCAGCCTGAACTTTATATAATTTTTTTTTTGAACAGGCTGAGTGGTAGCAAGGAAAAGCAGAATAGAGATTGAAATATTTGTTGCCTTTCCCTAAAAATCAAGTGTATTTTAACCTTATTAATTAGAACCAGAAAAGTAAGGCTGAGCCTTGTGTCTGTACAAACTTGGTTCCTGCTTCCTCAGAATTTCTGAGGCCTTTAAAATACACAAACAGCAAATAGGTTGGAGATAGGAGGGGAAAAGTGCTGGGGAACAGCCAGAGAGGGAAGGACTCTCCCAAAGCAGCCACCCAAGGGATTCCCATCCCAAATCCCCTTCTCTGAGTGTGCAGGGATAGCAGTGATGGGGTGACCACTCTCCTTTCCTTTGCAACCTGGAAATGAACTAAAAATCTGAGATTTGTGTGTGTCCTGATCAGACACAGGCAAGGCGCTGTCCCTCTGTGAGTGCAGCCTCCTCGGGGAGTGCAAGGAGCAGGAGGGGGAATCTCAGTGAGGAGATTTTCTGTGCCTGTGCTCAAATGAACCCAGGCTGCTGCAGAGCTGTCCCTGCTCCTCCCCTTCTGGGAGGAAGAGATGAGCAGAAGGTGGCTCTGTGGGATTTGCCTGCGTAGAAAAGAGGGAAACACCTGAGGAGGGAACAGTGTGGCCCTCCCAGTTTGGTGTCAGGACATTGGGATATTGCCTCAGCAGTTTACAGCCTGCTGAGCTGTAACACAGCACCTCATTTTCCTTGGAAAAGTTAAATTATTCATTGAGGAAGTGGGAATTCTGTATCATTTTTTCCACCTTTCTGTTAAAATGCTATTTTTAAAAAGAGTTATACCTGCCCAAAAGCCTTCCTGAACCGCTGGCAATCCTCTGTGCTACAAAGTGAGATAATTCCTTCAAAACTAAACCCCAGCAGCAGAGGATAAAGCAGTGAAAGGGGGTACATGATGTGCATACACGTGTGCTGTGTCATTGCAAGTGCCTACAAAGGGCTCCTTTATCTTTTCTCTTGCTCAGCAATCCCGTTGGGCTGCACAATAACAGCAATCAAGGCACTTGTCTGGGGCACGTTCCCTGTTTGTTGCTTTGCTTTTCTCTCAGATTCTCTCAGTGCACAAAGCCCTCTCTGGCACTTGACGTGATCACAAGTTGGTCTCAGGACTGTGTCTCTCAGAGTAAATAATCTCAGTGAAGCACTGAACGATGCTGCTGCCAATTTCCTTTTTTAAATTTTTTTTAAAATTTTCTAGCTGCCTGTTGGCCACATCTGCTCCTGGTGGATGAGCCCAGCAATGAGGGAGTGAAGTGCAGTGGGAGGCAGAGCTCTGCCTCTTGGAGGCCCAGCAAAACAGGAGGCAGCTTCTCATCTTCAGCTTTAGCCCCTCTATTAATGAGCTCCCAGGCTGAGGTGGATAAATTACACAGAGCAAACTGCTGGGAACAGATTTCTTTAAACCTTTCTAATGTTTAGTCATGCTGAAATGACCAAGTTTTAAAAGGCATTGAACTTACGGTCTTTTGACCTGGTAAAAAAAAATCTGGAAGAATGACCAGCTTGCTCTCCCGACCATTAATTTGCTGCCAGAACAGAAAATAGGAGGTGTTAAACAATTTGAAAGGGCAGCCCAGACCCCTGATGAGTAATTCAATAATCTCTCGAGGTGGCTCTTGGCTGTCAAAGAAGCAGATTTTTCTTGGGCAACTTAGATGTCCCTGTGAATCAAATTTCAATGATGTCAGGAGAAGGAGCTCTCCAGTGCAATGTTTCTGTATGAACAATACAAAAAGGTGACTTTTCTCTTTTTTTTTTTTTTGGAAAGCAATAGTCTTTTGCATAGAAAACTAGGCATTTTTTTAGTCCCTATTATTTCTGGCTCTTATGTCCCAGAGTATTCCTGATGTTTCTTTCTTTGTTCTTCTCTCTCCTTAATGGTGCCCCTGGACAAAGAAAAGAATATGTACAACACCTACAATCATACTGTGAAACAGAAATTATTCTCATTAATCTGTGAACCTTTTCCCCTTAAAATCGATTCAGNAAAAAAAAAAAAAAGAGCAAAATATTGCCAAGTAGTAGGGGACAAGGAATTTTTATCCCAGCCAAATGTAAGCCCTGTGATTATTTTGAGTGTTGGCATAAGTAAAAAAGCAACACAAACCTTCCCTCTCCCCCCTGCTGCTTGGGAAGGATTAAACTCCATAGCAGGATGTGCTTTAAAAGCTACTTGCATGCATTTTAATCAACCCAAATAGGGCATCACGTTAGAAATGGGCTGACAAAGGCTCACAAGGACAAATGTGTTGTGTCTGCTGCATCTTCCCTTGGCAGTGTCTGCTGGAGCTGCAGGAGAGGATGGATGGAGAGGGGTGAGGAGAGGGAAAAGTGTGCAGAGAGGACTTGTTTAGGGCTTTATACAACTATTTAAGGCTGCTCTTTCTGATTTCAGGTGATTTCAAAATACATCAAATATGGGTGGTCTGATGTATGGAAAACATGGAATAATCCCCACCTGAAATTCCCATGGTGGGTGAGGTTAGAGGCTCCCAGAGGAGATATTTTAAAAAAAGGCAGCCCAACCCCTCCATCTCTGTCTGTGCATAACCTCATCTATCTAAAATCATCACATTTCATAGTGCTGCACATTCACTTCAAGGTTAATGACCAAAAATGTTGATGCTGCTCTACAAAAAATAGTGAGATGTATAAGCAATCTAATAACAGAGTAAGCTGTGGTGTGAGAATCTGTGTGAGGGCCTTTCCTAGGGAAAACCTGGAGTTCAGAGGATTTCACAGAGATAACTGTACTTATGGGTCATTATAAAGCATTTTCCATTAATACAAAAATACAGTTTGCAGCCATAATGAATATTATATAATATATTATTATAATTGTATATTATAAATAGAATAATTTTTTTATATATATATATGTAAGGCTTGAAAATGGCAGACCTTTCTCTTGGCGTGGTAAAGGATCCTTTTTCTCGTCTCTTGCCTCTCATCCTGTGGCAGTTTGAGCTGTAAACCTGTGAAATTTTGGTGACTCCATGCTTGATGTTCCTCTGGAGTCAGATTAAAAGGTGATTAATCCTGAACCACAGTTCATGCATCATCCACCCCCATCAGGAACACCCAGGGATGCTCCAACACTGAAATTCTCCTGCAGGCTGGATGTTCCCAGTTTCCCTGCCCTGTGGAAGTCTCAGTGCCAGGTCTGGTGTGAGCAGCTGAGCACACACTTTGCTTCTTGGTTTGCCTGGAAAGAACCTGCCTGCAGCTCAATCTGGGGATTACTAGCTCAGCCTATACCAGCTTCATTTTTTTTTTCTACAACAGCTCCCCAGTTCAACCTCTGGTGTGTCAGCAAATGTGTGACAGCTGTCACAGATCTGCCAGGTTTGAGGTAAGGTGCCTATATTCAGATCTACCAACAGTCAGGTGCTGGAATTTGTAGTTCAGATTTCTAGTAAAGCAGGCAAAGTGCCTAAAATTATTTGCATTTTCCCCCAAAACTGCAGATCTTGTGCTGGAAAAATCCCCTGAATTCAGTGTATTGGATTGTGACCACTTGAGTCCCTGTTTCTGGCAAAGCTTTCTCTTTGCCCTGCATTTCCACTCCGAAGATCACTAAAATTGCTGCCTCAAATGCACCCTCTAGGAAATCAATAACAAATCAAGTTAGACTCAGAGATTTGTTGATGTAACTCAGTGAGGCTGCCAAAAACCTCCAAGAAAAGTTGTTGATATCAGGATGGGAGCAGATCTATCCTGGGGATGTCCAGGCTGCTTTGATCCCTTCTCCTGCATCTCTAGGTCTTGTGAGAGCTGCCTGGGTTCCCTGTGGTGCTCCCTGGCTGTGCCTGCTCCTGTTCAATCAGATTCAGGCCAAGCATGTGAGGTCCCACATGAGAATATTTTCATCTTCTGCTTTATATAGTTCTGACTACACCTGGAGAATAATTTCCTGCTTGGACTGCTTGTTTTGGATCAGATTATTAAAGATATTTACTTTTTTGCTGGATGGTCTTCATGGCTTTTGGCGGTCTGCAGGCTGTTAGAATTTGGAGAGGTAATAGGTGCACCCACCAGAAAAATCACAGAATATTTGTCCACTGAGTTGATAACCTAAGCAGATAGCAAAGAATATCTTCTTCCTTAGCAAGAATCAAATTGAGAGAGGTAAAAAAAAANTTTTTTTTGTAAAAATGGGCTGCAGGAACATTTCCTGTGAGCGAGGGAGCAGGCCCATAGTGTGGGTTAGCCTGACCTGGTTGGCTCGAGGCTGCTGTTCTCCCTAAATTCTTCTTTTTTGTCATCCTTCTTCAAAGAGCCAAGGGGAAACCTTCTCTTCTTTGAAGTCGGTGGTAAAACCCCCACTGACTCGAGGAACATCCAGTTCTCACCCTGGAACATTCCAGCCCTTCCAGAGGGTTTGAAACAGTGGCAAACACAGAGATGCAGCTTCCTGAAACGCAGAACAAGATATTTCCTTCCAGCCACCTGGAAATATCCTTACAGCTCCTTAAGTTTATCTAAAAATGATACCATGCCTGCTGTAAGGTTCAATTCTTCAGCATCTGTTAAATTGCTTTGCATGAAACTGTAGCTCTCAGGTGCCATGGCAACCATGTTTGCTAATCTGATTTTAAATTTTTACGGTGCAATGCATAAAATATTGGTACCTCTTCTAGTTTTTGATTTATAAGTGGGAGTAAAGATAGGGACAGCATTTGAAAAGGCATATGAGTCTGTACAGTTTCTCTTTTTCAGATGGTATGTAGGAAATGGTTTCTTATTTTATTATGAAAAGTAAATATTGATTGGCTGATTACAGATGTCTAGATTATAGTTGACATTTGAAGTCTTAATAGCAAGTGGTATTTCTAGGCACTGTGTGGGACATTTTCCACTGAGTTCATGTAGATTGTAGAAAATTCAATTGTTTCCTGTATTTCCCCATATAGAGTGGGTATCTAAATATCTGTCAAATTCTGCCTATTACCGAATATATTTAGTGTGGAGATAACTTTACTGCTTAAGAACGATTCTGAAAAGACCTGCTAAAACACATAAAAATTGCTCTTTTCCCAAGAAAGCTGAAAAGATAACACTCAGATTTGAGCCTTGTATTGTATTATGCTCTTATTATAATCTCCAAGTCATTATGTTCCCAGAAACGTTGTGAGAGGAAAATCCCATTGTGCCTAAACGATTGTACGTGTGAAATGTGTCGTGGTCAGTGTGAAGCCTCTGTTATCAATTGAATTAAGCTGGCACGGAGCACATTCTGCAATTCAGATGTGCAAGAATGTCCCTGAAAGATGTCATCCTCAATTCATCTCAACGTTTGACCTGCTGCCCACTGCTCCTCCCTGCCAGGGAACAGCAGCCTGTGCTAACACACACACTTTGAACTGGGCTTCACTTGGGGCTTATAATTGGGGAAATTGTGGGTTTAGGTGGAGGGAGGACACAAAGGGACTTTTGGCGTGAAGAGAAGAAGAAAAAAAAGGACAGAAATATTTGGGAAGTGTTTCAATACATCAATTAACTTTTTAACTAGGTAGCATGACTTGCTGTTTTGACCCAATAGCCTCCCTGTGAACCCCATTCCAGTCTCTGCATCACACCTGATACCTTAATAAAGCACAGGCAGCATCCCAAGGAGATGAGAGGGACGTGAGCTTCCTGTTTGAAAATCAACGGGCAAGAAGCCCTGGAACAGCACGAGAAACCAGAGCAAACTCCTCTGTGGATATTCCAAATAACCTTTGTGCTGTATTAGCCTCATTAACAGGGGAATGATGGGGGTGATCCTTGACCTCAGCCCTTTCTGGGGGGCAGCTTCTGATCACTTTAGGGAAGGGGGTGGTACACGGGTGTTCTGTCAATGATCACTTTTGTTTCTGCTCAATTAGATCTTCATGGGCTTTGTGTGTCCTTGGCAGGGGACAGGGATGTGTGAGGTCTGCCCTAGAATGTGTGGATGACACAGAAATAAATAAAATCCCCAGAGTCTCCAGTCTACACATTGTTCTTGTATGGTTTATAAACATTTTAGCCATATCTTCGTATCTCTTTCTCTTTTTTTACTTTCAATTGAAAGCAGTAAGTTGTCACTATTAAAAGTGGATTGTCTAAGCTATAATGTTGATAAAAGTAATTTGTTTCAGGTTTTTTAGCTGACAGGTTGTCTGGTGCAAAGTCACTTTGGGTTGTGTCACTCCTGGTGAGTTGTATCACAGAATAAAACAAGACTGATGCAGCCTGACACCACAGACCACAATGTGATTTTTCACCTATAATTCACCTATAATTCTAATTCTATAATCTTTTCTTCACAAAGCTGTAAATTCCCAAAACTTCAGCTTTCTGGGAAGAGGGAATCATCTTGAATCAATTTCAGTCATTAAAAGTCAGTTTAATAAAGAGGAAAACAAAGCTGTTTTCCCACCAGTTTTCCTGGTTTCATATTCTATTTTCCATCTTAGTTGCACATCTGCAAAGGAAGAGTAAATATTCTGCAGTTAATGGTTTACAACTGTTCAAGCTGAGCAGCTGAGGCTCAGTGCAAGTCCTCAGAAGGAAGCACTGAAATCCACATTTTGCTACAAAGAATTCCATCTTTACACAAACCTCAAAGTATTTGCATAAAAAAATGGAGGCCTAAATTGTACACAAAATACTGAGAAAGGAGGTGTAAACTGATTTTCTTTGTACTTTAAGGGAGGTCTTTGCATGAATGTCAGAAAAAGTGGATGGCTAAATTCATATATATCAATATATTTCATATAATTCATATCATATGTTTTGATTATGGTATATTCTATATCTTTGATTAGTGTTTGAAAAGGATATGTGGTCTTGACTTTCTATTTCTGTTTTTTATGTTGATGTGATTGGGAAAACTTGCCACTGAAATCACAGCATATCAGATGATTGAGTAAATAATTTAAAGTAAATNATTCATATCATATGTTTTGATTATGGTATATTCTATATCTTTGATTAGTGTTTGAAAAGGATATGTGGTCTTGACTTTCTATTTCTGTTTTTTATGTTGATGTGATTGGGAAAACTTGCCACTGAAATCACAGCATATCAGATGATTGAGTAAATAATTTAAAGTAAATACTTTTTTTATTTTAATAAATAT
>VXBR01009962.1:561059-642178 GCA_013400215.1 Cisticola juncidis | reverse complement strand
GGGGAAGGGGAAGGGGAAGTTACAACGCCAGGGTTCATGGGGATGGAAGGAGAAGTGTCCCAGAGACTCCACCAAGGTCTTGAAGTGAGAAATTCCCCGTGAGATCACAGCTGGGAGGGAAATTGCTGCTCATGACCCTTTTTTCTATCCCTTCTGGTTTGCTTTCCAGTTTTCTGTTACAGAAGTGTAATCAGCCCCATTTGCATCCTGAAAACAAAAAGCTTTGGCTTGCTAATGACAGGGAAAAGGTCTCCATGGAGCCACCTCAAAGCCCTGGCTGACTCTGGGAAGCAGCAGTTGCTGGATTTGGGAGCAGCTTTGGGAGCTGTAAACAGAGGCTGTGTGATCTGGATAATGAGGAAGACCCAAACACAGATTTCTGTTTAATATTCTCTGCTGGCCTAATTTTCATTCAAAATTGAATATTTTGTTTGGCTTCAGACATTCCATGGGCAACGAAGGATTTGGTTTGTGGCACTTGGCAAGGAGCAAAGAATCCAAATTCATGGGAAGAGCAGAAACTATGAAATACATTTTAAAGTGAATTTCTTTCTCATCAAAAGAAGTTTACCCCATTGTTGTCACCACTCACATGGACTTCACTCCCTCACCTTCTCTTTGCACAGACAGGCACCTCTCACAGCCTTGAAAGCAAAACACAGATCAATGCTGTTTTCTGAACAACAGTTACACTCCTCCAGCTGATGTGTCACTCCAGAAGGTGCCATTTCAGATGTGATTAAACAAAGGAGTCAAACATGCTACAGTACATTAAGTTTGAGCCAGTCTTTGGGGATCTGTTGAGTGATAGTGGAAAAGAGTTTAGCAAATCACACTGGGATTCAAGATGCTGGTGGTTCTACACGATGTTTTCATAAACTGCTTTGTGCATTTGTGGTCCTTTTTGGTTTTGAAGCTTGTTATATTTATCAAGTAATGCAGCAAACAGGCTGTATTAGTGGCTGTTTAGTGGAAATAAATAACCATATGTTTGTGAGCAGTCCTTTGGCTACTTGCCATGTCCAAATTATCATGAACAACCAATGCTTTGTAAGCTGCCACATGGTCCCTGCTCTAAATGCCTCAGATTAATTTGATCACTTCGTGTGTGGCTTTTGATAAAGTAGAGTAATATGAAAATCACAAAAATTAGTAATGGTAGATTTTTCTTGCTTTAATTATTGATTTCAGGTCCATAGGTATTTACATGATTTGGGAAAATTCCTGGTTTGATTTTTAAGTTGCCAGACATGTTTTCTTTTCTTTCCAAACAGTACAAATATTGACTGTAATGTCAGTGGGTGAAGTTAAATGTTAGTGGGAAGAGCCAGTAGGAGAGAGAGGGATGGGGGTGTGCAGAAATCAAGAATTAAGCACTGGTCTGGTTTTAAAGTTTTATGAAGTCCACAATCACATACAGGTGACCCCATGGACTCCACACCAGGATTTTCTGGGGATGATATCTGAATTGTTGAGTGTTTACTTTTCTTCTGAACTAAGAGAGGCCGCTCTTCATGTTGCATTTAATAAGTCCTTGTATCTGGCATAACCCTCCACCTGCAATGAACTTTAAATACAGAAAATATGGGAAAACATGTACATCATCTGCATTTACAATATTTACTAATATATGCAATATTCCATCCTCCCTTCTCCCATCACTAACATACAAAGCTCAGGAGAGGCAGTGACAGCAGCAGGTTGTGCTGTGTTCACCTTGAACTCCCACCCCTGTTTTACACAATAATTGTTTTTAAAGATGTCAACATCCTTCAAACTACCCATTCCTGCAGATCCTCAGCTCAGGGACACGTGTGTGGAGTGAAAGGTCTCCTGCACCTGCACAGGCATTTCCATATTTCTCCAAACTCTGGAGAGGAAGGATACTTTCTCTTCTACAGATGGACCCAAAAAAAAGAAAAAAAAAGGTATTTAGGTATTTATTAAGCTGCTAAGGCCACAAAGGGAGAGATTTAATAACTGGATCCAGGTCTCCTGATCTGTTCCTTCACCAGGTGCCCAACCCTTATTTCCAAAAACCTGCAAACGTGACTGCTCTGAGGATGTAGATCAGGCAGCACTTTACAACCCCTGCTTTTCACTGCCATTATGCTTTAAGAATATTCTGTTCAATATCCTTTATGGGTGTGTTTGTGCCCCTGAACTGCTGTGTCTGGGACACTGGTGAAATTAGACCTGCAGTAACTGCAGATTTCAGAGTGGCTGTAACTATTTACTGAGCATGGAAAATGACACAAAAATGAGACCTCTCGAATGATGCCAGGCTTCATTGCACTATTATTAAATCAAGGCTCATTTTTATAGAGCAGTTTGCTCAATTTTACTCCATATTAGAGGAGATCAATGAAATAATATGATATTTGACTAGAAGTGACACCTGGAGTTGTACAGTAATGTTTGCTTTTCTTAACAAACTGACTTTCCCAAAAAGACTTTGATCCTGTTCTTGTATCCACAGACTTTGAGGAGTCAGTGCCTCTCAGGTACTTCAAAGTCTAACCTGGTGACATTATGGTTTAATAAATATATAGCTTCCCACTCTCACTTGCACTGACAGAATACTCTTTTCACATTTCCTTTAGCTAACTTTCAGTATGCCTTTCAGCACTGAGCTGGCCTGTAGCTGCTCCCATAACAAGAAAATTTGTTCTCCTAATTCCAGCCACATTGTCTCTCAGGCATCAATTCGTCACTTAAATTTGTCATAAGCGCGTTAAATAGAACACTGAAATTGTTCTTGTCAAATAATCTCCAAGAAGTATAGACTATGACTCTGCTACATCCTTGGATTCTGCTCTGACATTTTACACTGTCAAAATAAAGCAGACGTTCCCCTCCTCCCCAGTAAAAGTTCTTTAAGCCATTAAATTACATTATCATTCATACATATTTTTATCTACTGTATTTGCATGGCTATAGTTATGGATCTGTCAGTATTTTCACTATAAACCCCTATTTCCAGGGATTTAGACAGTAATTCTGCCGTAATAATTTGCTCCAGGCTAAAGCTTAAAATGCAAAGTCTCAGGCTGAGAATAGTATTTTTATTTTTTTTTTCACCATTTTGAAAAGCAAATCATTTCTCCTGGTCTTAAGCACGGGAAGTGCAGTTGTGCCTTGAGGGAAGAGCTCCCTGGAGGGGGCTGGGTTCTCCCAGGCAGGGATGAGCCTGCTCAGCTCTGCCCTCATCCTCGGGGCAGGAAAAGCTTCCAGCAAAATAAAAATTTCCTGCCCCTCCTGAAAAACCCCGGGGTGTCTGCACCAACCCCAAGAGCGACTGCAGCTCCAAAGGTTTGTGCCAAGCAGATTTAAAGTGGGGAATTGGATGGTGACAGCAACAGCTCTGGCAGTGCAGAACTCAGCACAGGTTTTTGGGAGGTTTTCTAGGGTTTTGGTTTTTTTTTTTTCTTTTTTCAACACTGTTCCCAGATAGCTTTTTCTGCAACTGCTGAAAACTTGGCTGTGCTTTGGTGTTCAAGTGGAAGCAATCCCCAGTTCTTGCCAGCTGCCATGGTAACAGTCTTGCCCTACTATTAAAAAATGAATGTTATCACCCCAAAATCATGAGTGCCTTAGAAATGATGAGATTTGAAGTCTCCCTTTTATTTTTTTTTTTTTCGGGGGGTGGGGGGAAGGGAATGACATTATTTGGAGTTTTGAAGTATTTTAGTAATTTCAGACTTATTCTGAGAACATGCTTTTAATTGTTCTATGTGAGAAGCTGGTTTTATTTATTGTTATAATTAATAAGTGAAGTCTGGATTAATCAGATGATTCTAGGACCTGTGATTTTAACAAAAATGCTTAAAAAATGCAGGGTTTGAAGTAAAATTCTGAGTTGGCACAGATAACTTCAATACTTTCTGACACTTTGCACAGAATTGCTGTTTAATTTCTCTCACTCTCCCCCCCTTTTCTCCCTCTTACAAAGTGCCACAGACACAAGAGGCTACATTTGAGTTCATTGCCAGAGAAATCAGATGGAGGGTGAACAAATTGATCACAAGAAGAGAAAGCAGCCATTATTTGCCTGATAATTTTTGGTAATCAGCAATAATGAGAACAGAAATAGAGAAAGTTCTTGCTAATTGCATCATTTTTTTTGTGTGTGTGTGAAAAATGTTAATGTTTTCAAGAGAGGCAGCAATCATTCAGGAGAAGAAAAGGGAGCATTTTCTTACAATATTTGTTGCAGGTGGCTATTGTTTAAAGAGGTTTCTTTGCACATCTCATGTTTGTTAATTATTTAAAATGAGCTGCTCTGATATCTGACTGATCCTGGATTGAAATTTCTGGAAATATTTTTTTTTTCCTATGAAGTTTAAAAATGAAGGGAATGAAGGGAATGGAATAACTGTGAGGAATAAGGAAATAAAATTAGAATTGACCTTGCTGCTGTAAGGACTCCTCTCAGCTCTTGGGGATGGGGAGGAGAAAAATCAAAGATGTTAACCTTATTCTCTTTTTTCCCTTGCCTGCAGAAGCCCTCTTGGCACATACATCACATTTAATCTTATTTCTCTTTCTTGTATATATTGCATTAACCTCCGTTTGCATTTGGCTTGTTTTCTGCCCTTAAAAAAATGATGTGTGGGGAGCTGTACCTTCCATTTGGCAGTCTCCAGCCATTTGGATTTTTATTTTCACCAGAAAAAGGATTTGGTTGGAGGGCAGGTCCAGTGGCCTCTGGGCTAACTTGCATTTGGTTTTGAGAATCCTTGATCTAGAAAGTGTGTGTGTGTACACATACATATAGATTGATTTTTGTTTTTTTTTTTTTTTTAATAAAAACATTCTAAAAGCAGAGGTGAACAGAAAATTCAACAAAGTACTTGTCATGGATATACTTGGGGTTGGGTCTAAGAAATGGGAATATACTGCATTTATGGTGGAGAAACTGCAGAAAACATGTTTGGGTTATTCTGTGTATTTCAAACCAGAAAACCATGAAAACTGACATCTCCACCTCCCTCTGCATTGTTTAAGTGACATTAAATGCAAATCTCATGCTAGAAAAGTATCATAAACAAATAATTTTTTTTTTCTCACTATTTGTAGTATGTTACAATTTTTCTAAATATTCCTACACCACGGAAATGTTGAGGGATATTTTTTTCTATACAGAAATACATGGAGGTTTTTTCTTTAAGCTAGGAAAGGGAGGACTTTCCAAGGTAAATTTTAGATATTTAGGCATGCATTCTTCATGACTTTCTCTGTTATGCACATAAGAGCTTCTGCTGGGGCTGGTTTTTCTTGTGCCAGTCCTTTTCATGAAAGGAAAAATAAAACCTGCTGCATTTCCCCCCTGAAAAACCTGCAAGGCTGAATCTTGCTTTCCATACCTGCTGAGGTAATGGTATTTTAGAGTGCTTCAGCCTTCTTTAGTGCTGCACATTGATTAAGTTACTCAATATTTGACAACACGAAGCTTCTCTTCCCGAGGTATTTGTTAGAGAAAATCCATGTTTTCTGAGGAAAGCATCGAGCCCCCTCCTCAGGGTTTGTTGTGCTCTAATGCCAAGGGGTGCAGCAGCCCTGGGTGATGAGCAGGGTGGGCTCTGCTGGCTCCTCTCACTCAAAGTTTGCTGTCAAGTGAAGGAGCCACCATTTGAATAAAGTTATTTATTTGAATAAAGTTATTTATTTGAATAAAGTTATTTCACCTTTCCCCTAGAATTGTCAGCAGAATTTTCTTTAAATATCAAATCTATATAGATAAAATTATTTGATATATTTGTGTTGGGTTTGTGTATAGAAAAACATCTGGGTTTATACCTTGCTGTGTAATTTCTCCCTTTTTCAATCTGAACAGGCTCTTTGCTTTCCCCTCACCAACCACATAAAACTTCCCAAGAGTTCAGTGGTCTCCAAGTCATTCTGTCAGTCAGCCCTGCTCACAGAATTCTGTAGGGTTGCCTGCTTCTCTCTCTTTGTATTTCTTTAAAGAATTTCCAGAAAAGCAGCTAATGACCATCACCACTTTGTGAAGGACAGAAATCCTCCTGTCAGCCTTACCTGGGCTGGAACCTGTGAGAAGGAGCTGCACAGGAACTGTTGCAGGAACTCCTAAATTATGGATGAGTGCTGTGATTCCACATTCTCTAGCAGTCAGGTGCTGCACATGATCCTTTCTTCCATCCTTGCCTATTCCCAACTAAATAAAAGATGGGCTTTCTGTACAACCCCTCTCTTTTGGCTTTATTTTATAAATAAGTCCGGTGGATGTTAACTGATTTTGACTCCTTTATACTCCATATCATAAGCACCTAAGGGAGGAGAAGATTTCTCTTCTTGTTTCTTTAAATAAATCTCTTGAATATTCTTCTGGGAGCCATCAAACCTGTCTCCAGTTCAAGGTGACAGTGTATGTACCTGCTGCACAAAAGTTTAAAATTTTGGGGGGTTTAGCCAATCCTTTTCTTCCAAGGATGAGCAGCCACACGACCTTCTCCTGAAAGAGAGACACAGACACAGAGCCCTTGTTTGGTATTAGAGACACAGGGAGGTCTGCAGACATCCTGAAGGGCAGCATGGGAAGGTTATTTGCAATTTTTCAGGACATTAAAACTGCACCAAGAATTAATTTCAGTGGATGTAAACTTTGCATGCCTGTGTGTGCAGGCTGACATAGTGCTGACTTCATGGGGCAGTCAGCAGAGAGCTGTGACTCATGCCCTGGTGGCACTCAGCTGCAGTGCAGATCTAGGTATTAAGTAAGACTTAATTAATATTTAATTGGCAATTAGGAAGGAAAGTTTTGAAGAAGTTGATTTTCACTTTTTTTTCGCCTTCTGGGCAATACTAAACTCTTAACCTCTAGTGATGGTTATTGTTAAGTAGGTTGAAAGAACTGAACAGGAAATACATAGAGAATTGAACTTTGAATTATTTGAAATGACCCATTTCTTCTACCTCCTTCACATGTGCACAAATTCCTCCTTAAAAAATAGCAAAAAATTCTCTGTATATTGTTTACTATCATAAAAGTAAAGGCTGAAGTTTGATCATAAAATATATTTCTGCATCGAGAAATCTGGCAGAAGAAATCAATAAAAAAGAATTGCTTGTCTTGTTGGTTTTTTTTTTTTCCAAAATAATACTCAGAGAAAAATATGATAACACATCTTGAAGGCAGGTCAGGAAGGGCAGGTTTAACTGAGCAGAGGCACGGCATGAACAGAGCCTGTCACTAATCCATGGACCCCTTTATTGTCTGGGCACCCTCTCTCCATCTCTGCTGGACCAAATTAAAGAAAAAAACATCTTTTAACATTTTGTTTACCCAGCTATTTCCACTGCCAGTGTTCCCCACTGAAATAGCAGAGTTTCAGTGATTTGCACGAGTTTAGGGGTTTTTTTTGTTTCCATGGGTGGCTTTGACTGCTCTGCTGGAAACAACAGCAAGTGACAAAAGCCCCAAGGGCAGATTTGTATTAAATTTTGTGCATTGCTTGATTTGGGGTTTGCTAAGTCCTGCTGTATGTGTGAGAGGCAAGGGCTTGTTCTTTTGTCTCTTTTGTTGTATATTTCTGGCACTTATGTAGATTATCAACCTTTTATTTGACACAAGAATGCAAAGTAGGATCCATCATGCAAAAAGAGCTGAGTTCCACTCTGGGCAACTTTACCAAATCCATCCCCACTCTCTTTCTCTTGGCTTCATAATCTTTTCTTGAGAAACAATTGCTTCTTCACGTGGAAACAGGTATATTAGTGGCAGCTCCAGGCTCTATGCAGCATATGATGCTGGAAGTTTAATTTAGACTTGGAGAAATGAAAAACCATGGAAGAAAATTTGTGGGGGGTTTCATATATTGCAACACACTAAACTATATTAACTTTATCCAATGACCTTTGTTCAGGCCATGGTTTCATTTCGGGGAATTGCCAACACCAAAGCAAGAGAAATCTGCAGGAAGATATAAAAGATGCTTCATAATGAATGCAGTCACCTCACCATATTGAGTTTCTCAGGATAATGATTAACTCTTTGTATTCTTCAGAATTTCTTTATTTCAGATTAGAGCTCAGTTCCTCGAGGTGCAGACTCCTTTTAGTAAGTTTGAATCTAGTTTTAGATGCACTATAAAGATATTAAAGCCATGAGGTTGTTTTCTTTTCCTTTCAAGTGCTGCAGACCTTCTGGCATTCTGTAATTCCAGGACCTAGGTATTACCATTCTTATTTTGACAACCAGAAGTTAAAATAGAGAGGAAAGTTTAAGCCCAGTGTTTGTGGTCACTCCTTGAATATGTGGCCACACTCTGACCACAAAACCTTCCTCCCCCTTTGCACATTGAGATTCCCAATGACTTCTTGGCAAAAGAGTCAAGAATACAAAGCTAATGAAGACTTCTGTAATTGTGGTAAACAATTATTTCCATGACTTTTAAATTTTAGTGAGGATTAAGCTCTGTACAGAGCCATAGATGCCTGCAGAGCTTTAATTACTCAGCACTGGAAAAGCTTTGTTTTTCTGAACAGTCTTTCTTGGTTTGGTATGTTTCTGATATGCCCTTGAAACATCACTCACAGGGAAAAAAGTAGACAAAAATAAAATTGCAAAATTTTGCTACACCTGCAGTGAGTTTTAATGAAATTCAGTTGGAGCACAGTGAACATGTCTTAAATTAGCTAAAATATCCTGATGTTTTAACTGAAATATCACTGGAAGGATTCAGTTAGTATGGAGTTCAGCGGAATTATTGAAAATTGATTGTGAACACAAATTCTTAGAGAAATGACAAAAATGTTGAGAGAACTGCTTTCACTGTTTTAGCAACAATCTAAAATACATTCCTGTGTCTGCATCAGCTGTTCTGAACGAGGCAGGTTCAGCTCTGAGCTGTTTTTCTCTTTTTCCACTCCCATTGAGCCTCCTGTGTCACATCCAGAGCAGTCCCTGGGTTGGTCATTTCCTCCTCTCAGATTAATCCCCTCCCTTTTGGCAAAGGGAACAGAAATACAGACACATAAAAACACAACACTCTGCTTCCTTATAGCTTAAAATAGGTTTAAGATTTATTTGGCTCTTGATTATCAGTTTCATATTTTTCAGAAGTTGTTTTCATTTGTTCCTTGGGATCTGAGTTTCATCTTATATCATTGTATGATCAGTTGATGAAATGATTGAGAGGAAAAACAAGTAATGAACCAGCCTTTCAAACCTGTACTTCTGCAAATCTGCAAATCTTAAAAGAAGCCAAACAAAAGCTAAACTAAAGAGGAGTACCCTTCTTAAAAGAAAATTAAATGGCTTTATAGATACTATTATTTCCTAAAACCAGGGGTTTTTACACTGAAAAGAAACTTTTTTCAGCAGTATAGTACATACAACTTCTGACAAAAGACTGGAAAGCAATTTAAAATTTCCCAAAAAGACATGTGACAATATATTCCAGACCTCAGAAAGCTGGGGTGACGCTGTGGGGCGCTTAATTATAGACCAAAGTTTTATCAAACTAAGAGAAATAGAAAGTACCAGACTAAGTAAAAAGCTGCAAAGAATGTTCAGTGCTTTAATTCTCAGAGTGAAGTAAATTTTTTTATTCCTTTTTTTTTTTTCCCCTCAAGACCAGCTGCAGGACCACTGATAAGAAGTGCAGGGGAATATCAGCCCTTGGGCACTTGTTCCATTATCTTGGGATGAAGATGCTCTCGATTGTGGATGGATGCTACATCCACCTCTGTGGAAACACACAGAAAACACTTCTCAGAAGTATTTTAAACAGAATAATGAATGAACATGTAGTTTCAAACGACTTTTAAATAAAGTAGCAATGTCTTTGAGGGGGGTCTGAATCTTACCCCTATATAAAAGTGTAGGAACACCCATCTCAAAAATCTCTCCCAGCTTTCCCCACCACAAAAATTCATCTGTAGAGAATGAAAATGCTGCAGTTCATTCCCCACAGGAGGGGACATTGCCTGGCCTCTGTCACTTGTTATGTCTCTGTTAGCACTGGGTGTTCCAGGCCTCCTGGCTTCTCTTTCTGTCACCACTCCATGGCAGTATCAGCCAACTGGAGAAACATCCCAAAACCAGATTTTTTCATTAACTTGAACCTGAACCTAAAATTCCTGTGAGCATCATTCTGTACATTAAGGAAGCCAGAACACCTCTGTGTTGAATTTTAAGGTTTTGTTCACCCGGAGGTGCTCAAAGGATGTCTCACATTGAGGAGGTAAATGTCTCTTGCTGTTCCCTCTGAGCTGCCTCACACAAATTTCAGCTTTGCCCTTCCTGAGCCTCATGGCCGGGAGCCCCAGACGGTGACATCAGGTGGAGTCCATCACACCTGTCCTGATGTCATTGCTCTGGGGCAGGAATCACTGCAGAGCCATGGCAGCCAGCCAAGGGACAGCAAATTTACCTCAAAGGCACCTACACGCTGAGAACTTCCCAAAATAATAATAAAATCAACTTCCTCTGCCTGCCAAAAAGCAAATATCCCTGAGGGACATCTGTCACAGTGGACACGGAAAGAACCACATGAGGACACGCTGATGAGCAGGAAAAAGGGGCCCAGTTTATTTACAAAACTCAGTTTTATACATTTCCTATGGGGCCTGTGGATTGGAGGATGGAATTTCACCTCTCAACCCACATTTGTCCAGCAAACTGTCAATCAACTTTCTCTTCCCACCTAGAAATATGTTAAAACAATGAAGGAGAGTTAGCAAAACATGGCCAGTGTTTATAGTGAAAAGTGTGATAAGGTAACATTTCTGACTCCAATATGAAGAGCTTACAGAAGGCTTAGAAAATCTTCAAAACCAGGGTGACAGGATATCCAGTGGCTTTTCTCTTTATCATCGCGTTCTCTTCCTGCTCCCTGCCCAGGCTTTTGTTTTCTTCCCATCCCACCCTCTCTTAGCTATTTTCTCACTTCTAAAGTGCTCGTGGCCCTTTCTCCCCACCCTGCCCCTGCTCAGCAGCTCCTGTCCTGCTCCTGTCCTGCTCCTGTCCTGCTCCAGACCCCTCCATCCCCTGCTGCAGAAGCTGGAGGCAGCGCCGGGCGGGGTGGGCAGCTGGAGTGTGTCTGACATGACAGCTTTCCCCTGTGCCAGAGATTGGTATTGCTGCTCTGCTGGAGCAGCCAGAGAGAAAATACAGCCCCAGCCTCTCCCTGAAATATGCCCTATATAAATTCCGAGCCTTGGGTGAGAGAAAAGTTGACTGTATTTGATGCCATCTTTTTTTCATGAACGTACACAATCTATATATAATTTTTATATCCAAGCTTTCTCCCGGCCTTCCCAGTCGAAGCAGCAGCTCCCAGGCTCAGAGTGAAGTGCACATATGTAACTTTTAAGGCCTGGTTGATATTCTGTGTGAACTGGCAAATAATGACAGAAATTCCTGAATCGTGATTTAGCACAACCAGACAGTTGCTGTCAATGTTTACTCCAATCAGGAAAATGAGTTAATCTATAGAGTCACAAAATCATAGAATTTTTTAGGTTGGAAAAGACCTTGAAGGACATCAAGTCCAACAGTTGAATTTATCTTTAAAGGAAAAATGTTTAATTTATCAGCCTACAAAAACACTGAGGGGGGCTACAATGTTAAAAGCCAAGGTGACCTGGATTTTAATTGTCATTAATTACAGATAGCTATGGACATCATCACCATCATCATCATCAAAACAATTACAGCATCTAGTTCTACTTGATTACAATAGATCTAGATCTAGATCTAGTGTGGAAATGTGGAAAAAACACACAAACTTCAACAGTTTTTGTTGTAACAGCTGCTATTGCTCATGGCTTGCAGCAGCAATAATCTACCCTGTATTTGGCAGTCTTGTATTGTTTGGTTTGACAATTGTCATGTTACAATTCCAAAAAGCAGGATTTGACTACTCTCTGATTGACAGTAATATAAAACAGCACATTAGTTTTGTTTTATGTATTTTACAGAATTCCACCACAAGATAAAACCAGAATCTGTTCCATTAAATAGGCACTGAAAATCTGGGCAAAAATCTCAAACCCATGAAACCCATAAGGGTGAAATTTTAACTTAAGATCACCTGCTTTTCACCATTATTTTGGACTAATTTTAGGGTTTTTTCCTGTGCCAGTCTGAAATTCCATGGGTCCGTCATGACTGATCTGAATTAATAACTAAAATACTGAAGATTTATTGCCATAAAGAGATTTCTGTTTTCCAAGTGATAAGAATGTTATGACATGTATTGATCTACTGAGGTGGTAGTAGTCACTGAAAGATGGATCTTCCCATTTAAATTTTTTTCCCTTTTGCTATTATTATATTTATTGAGAACATGTCAGAACAATTGGCACAAAACCTTGAGATGCTGATAAACTGATAATATGAGTGTATATGGGAAGCAGTAGCTGATCAATGTATATTAACTAAGGTTATTTGGACAAGGAAATGCAATACTTTCCACATCTCCTCTTGGAAATAAATTTAATAGTCTATCTCACCTCCCATGTGTTTCCCAGTAATCACCTTCAGGAATCTTTTTCCCAATTAATTACAGCCTTTTAGATGGTGAACAGAGTCCCTCTCAGGGGACACGGAGTCAGAGGATTGCTTGGAAAATTCTCCTTTGAACAATGCAACCTTACATGCAGATCATTTCCAAGCAGATTTTTTCCCTTTGTCACACTCATTTCAATGCATGCTTGGAGACTCCAGAATTTATTCCAAGTTAGTTTACAACTAAATTAAAGGAGGGGAAGGAAACACCAGAAGGAAGATTTCATGCAGTTTGTCAGTGTAAGCTCCAAGCTATTGAGGATTATTCCCTTGTTTTCGTGGGGGTTTTATGATCTTTATTGTGATTTAAGGAGGAAAGTGCACAGGATTTTTTTCCTGTATTCTTTTCTCTTCTGTTCTTGTGTGCTCCCTTCCTCATTGTTCATTTACAATGCTCGTTTGGAGAACAACAGTGGAAACATTTAGGAGCAGGGAAGGGTTTTAATTGTAGCCTTCCAAGGCGACAAGGACAACGAACATAAACCACTCCACGTGAACTGTGCTACAGCAGAGACTCTCACTGGGGAATAATGAGGAAGCAAACAGAAAATATTTGCTGGAAGGCAAAACTGGAGACAGGCCAGATCTTGGATTTTGATAGGATTTCTTTTCCTTAAGCCATACACCAGCCATGCTAGAAACACAGGAATTAACTGCTTAAGAAGGTCGTGCTAATGGGGATGATTTTAAAGCAAGGGAAGCTTTGCTGTTTGTGTTTCAACACCAGTAAAAGAGGCATCATTTGGAGTCCACTAAAGTAAATCTTGGTGCAGACATCTCCTGACAGGCATGAATATGTGGTGTGCATAAATAAATGCATAAAGTGCAACAGAATCCTCATGGAAAGTGCAACATAGGAGAATATATTTTAAAAATGTTCAAGGTATCAAAAATTCACCACCCTCTTTGCTGTTTAGCTGCTCCTGGGATATTGGGGGAACATTGGACATTTCAGTGTCCCTAATTCTGTGGGTGGGCCCCACTCCTGGTATCACTGAGACCAAATTTTGACCACCACAGGTAATTTCTACCTCAAGTATGGAGTTAAAAGGCTGAATTTAATTTGTACTGCTGGTGTGATCAAGTGCATTCAGTGTGGGCTTCACTTAACAGATGGGCCAGGGTTACCACATTGATTTGCATAGAAATTAGAATTGATCAAAACTAAATTATTGATTATTTCAAGCTGAAAAACACCCTCTTCAACCTTGCATTCTCAACGAGCACCTCCTAACTGATGAACTTTTATCATTACAGAACTGATAAATAAATCATAAACTGGTAACATAATAAAAACATAATAAATAAATAATAAATAATGGTAAATAGAATTTTATGGCCATTTTGAACATTGTAGAATGGATAATAAGCTTGAATCAGAAGAACTCCCTTTTAAAATTATGAAGACTTGATGATACATTCTGGTATAATTTCCATTATTTCATTCATTCAATTATTTCATTATTTAATTAATTATCAATATAATTATTTGGGAATGAAAAAGGCGTGGTCTTCTGCTTCACATTAAAAATGTGTTTTTCCATTTAAAAATTAATTAGAAATAGTCTTCCCTCTTAGGTTTTATTTGTTGGTTTGGTTTTAGTGGTCAGATTAATTTATTTATTAGAAGTCCCTTATAGGACTTTCCCACGTTAAATTGCATTGAGTTTTCTTCCTCCTAACACTTCCAATTCTCCATCTCCAGTGGTACAAAACTCCTCTTCCCTTGCCTCCTCTTTTTTCCTGTTAAATGCTTTTTATTTAAGGAGCTTACGAACAATGGCATTTATTGGAGAGCTCTGAGAACAAAGTTTAATTCTCAGCTCTGCTCTGTGATCTCTTTATGACACTGAACAAGTTAGTCAGGCTCTCTGTGTGCTGTTCCCTATCCATAAAAGACAGATAATAGCACTTTCTTAACTGGAAATCTTAACAATGTAGCTATTAAAGGTTATGTGTACTTGTGCTCAGGCATAGCCAGAACTTTAAAATATATACAATTTTTGAGGTAGGCTGAGAGCCATTTCCTTCCTTTTATTTTATTGCTAACCTCTGCAAGGTTTTTCTTCTTGTTCCCTAAGAAATGTGTGTGTTTTCAGAATTTGCTGCAAGTGCCATATCTGATCACAGGTATCAGAGATCCAATTATGAAATGGTCTGATTTAGAAACTGCAGAAACAGAATTCCAGAGCCGCTTTTCCGCTACTTAGTTTCTATCTGAGGGAAGTCTGTACAGATGGGTATCTTGTTGGAATTCAATATCCTGAATATTACTTTGATTTTCTTTGGGTAGAGAGGAAGAAGATAAGTTCATTAGTATCTACCTTCCTCCAAACCTCTCCTGCAATGACTGTACTTTGGTTATTCAGGGAGGTGATTTCTTTTTAGCCTTTTGAGCCACATTCAGGTCACCCAGCTCCCTTGCAATTTGAATACCAACAAACTGGGTCTTTGTGACAGCCTGAGCTTGACAGGCTGCTCCAAGTCCCTCCACTGAATTGTTGGTCTGTCATGTTATTTCCCCTGGAAATGGTATAAGAGCTGATAGCAACCTGAATGCCTAAAAATAGATGGGCAGAATAGGCCTCAGAATTTATAGCTGGTATTTTATCATCTTGGCTCCCTGTGCCATTGCATGGTGCAATGTGAGAGCTTAAAATAACTAAGTGCCATCCTTGTGCCAAAAATACAAAATGTCACTCAGTGTTACAGTACCCATTTCAGCTATGGACACACTCCTCACACTTCCCTCAGCAGTTTTCCCAGCACTGCTAATTCCAAACACTGTCAGAGTGAAAACTCTTGCACGTAACCAAATTTATCCAATCCAGAGAAAAAAAATTAATAAATGGGGCCAAGACATTGTTCTCCATCTGCACCTCTGAGTTTGATTCTTCTAAACTCTCCATGTGGTCCAAGATCCTGCATGGTCCCTACAACAGCTGCTTTGTCTTTCCACCACGAGTCAGTGACAGAGCAAAAGGATAAAATATGCCTTAAAACTTGTGCTTTCTTATAGCCACAGGCTGATTTTTGTTGTTCTGGGGAGTAGTGGTGCATATAATGCGTGTACAGTAGATTTGATGAGCTTGAGGCTTCTGCTTCAGATGGTGTTTCTGGAGCTGTTTTGCTGCTTTAACGCAAGTGAAAGGTTTCTCCTATTTGGCAGAATTGTTGTCGCTCCCATAGATTTTAGGTGCCTCTCCTGAAAAACACACCATGTGCTGGAATTACTCTATAGAAAACCAAGCTGCATTTTTTTAATCTAAAAGATACAGAACTGTGTTGGCATTTGTTTCCAGTTTGCTCGAGCTGAAATGGCAAAACCCAGCTGAGTTCTCATCAACTTCAGCGCTCTGGTAAGAACCAGAGAGGAGAATGGGAAGAGTAAACCCAAAGAGCTGTGATACAGGTTAAACCAGATAGAGGGATGGCTTTAGCTCTTTATATATCATACTCACATCCTGATTCCTCCTCACTCTTCCTGTGGCAGCCACAGGAGCCTTTCCAGCTGCTGAGGCTGTGCCCTCGCTCCGATCCCAGGGGAAGCGCGATCAGTGACACCTCGGGTGTGTCTCTGCAGGGCAGGGGCAAGGAAAGGAGGAGATCAGTTCTTGCTGCTGCCACGGGACAGGTTTTGAACAATTTTATTCAGTTCTCTGCTGCTTGAGAGGCTTGATTGAGCTCTTCCTTACCCCCTATTCTGACCCTAATCCAGTCTGGATTTTCCCACATTCTGTATTCCAGTGCTGATACAGACCTGGTTTTGCCACCATTTCATATTCCAGCAGGAATCCAGTCTGGATTATCTCCCAGTCTGTATTCCAGCAGGAATCCAGTCCAGGTTTTCTCCCATTCCATATTCCAGCAGGAATCCAGTCTGGATTATCTCCCAGTCTGTATTCCAGCAGGAATCCAGCCCAGGTTTTCTCCCATTCCTCATTCCAGCAGGAATCCAGCCCAGGTTTTCTCCCATTCCTCATTCCAGCAGAAATCCAGTCCAGGTTTTCTCCCATTCCTCATTCCAGCAGGAATCCAGCCCAGGTTTTCTCCCATTCCTCATTCCAGCAGGAATCCAGCCCAGGTTTTCTCCCATTCCTCATTCCAGCCATGATCCCATCCGTGTTTTTCCCCATTCCACGTTCTGGCTCTGATCCAGCCCCAGTTTTTCCCCACTCCCAATTTCAGGCCCTATCAAAGGTTTTTTAGTTTGTTTAAACTTTTCTTTCTCCTCTTGGAAAAGCACAGATATCTCTTGCAACTGTCAGATGTTTTTCTCTAACAAGGAATGAGCTAACAACTGGACAATGTTTATTTTAACGTGAGAAATAATTAGTATCTAAGAAAGTTAGGCTGTCATCAACTTTTATGCCTGTGATAAAGCAAAATGAATTGCTAGAAAATGAGCAGAAATAACATTTAGAGGGTCTTGTGCCTTGTGTATTTGTGATACCTTTGCCTTTGGATAGTTCCACTCACATCCTCACTTCATCCTTTTGCCTCTCATTTCAGTTGTTTTGGAAGTGCCAAAAGCATCTTGTTTGATTTAATAAATGTTTTGTCAGTCATAGGCAGATTGTTTGCAGAGCCGCCGTTCCTTAGGTGTGTGTTTATGAACTACACAAGCCTGTTAGTGTTGTTTTTTCTTTATATTCCCTTGTGTTTTGTATTTCTGTAGAGCTGAACAGAAACATCACACCATGGTAAAGCTGGGCTGGTGGCTGACTCACCTCCCTTCTCATCCTCCTGGGCTGAGATTTTCTGTGTTTGCCTTTTTTGCTCAAGTTTGGCAGAGGCAGTGTGATTATGCACTTCAAACCTTGTGCTCCTCAGGTAACGTTGGGAATTTCATCCTGCCAGGAATGGGGATTCATTGCTGCCCTGGGCTGGATATTTGGGTTGTCAGAAGTGTTCGAAGGGTGGCAGGATGGTCATTTCATCTCATAAAAATGCATGTAAAAATCAGTGAAATAAAACACAGGACAGAGGCAAGAAGTGATTCATTAAGGGTGGACAAATTTGCTTTCAAAGGACAAAGTAACTGCTCTCCAGAGGGATAATGCAGCAAGTTGCTGAGCAGTCTGGGCTGAATCCAGAAAAGGATTTAATTGTCTGTTTAATTTTAAATATTCAAATAGTCCTTTAGTTTTACAGGAAAAATCCATGTGTGTAAAATAAAACAGAATAGAGAGTTCACACAATTAAACTCTTTATCCTGATCCATTTCCCTGAATTTCACTCCAAGGCTTCCAAGCCATGATTTCATCTTGGAGTGATTTTGTATTTCATAGCACACAAGTGTTCCCAGAGTGTGCAACCCCTGGTTTCAGACCTCAGCTCCTGTCTAGGGGGTTTGGGGATATTCATATACAGCATCCCCAGAGTGAAGTACACACACTGAAATAGCAACAGAACACTCCTGGTTTTGACAACAAATCCATTCTCTGTCCTTCTCAGGGCAGCAGTTTTCAACTTTTCATTGGAGAAAAAGAGGGCAGTAGGAAAGGGCTCCTCACTAAGGACAAAGGTTCTCTGTAAGTGAATATATACATTAGCAATTAGCTGCTATATGATGGCTAGGAAAACTCAGAGAAAAGTTTTGGATAATAAGATGAGTTCAGGAAAATGTTTCTGAAAGACCTTAGGGCCAGATTCTAATTAGCAAATGACAAAATAGTTCAGAAAATAAGACTAGTACTGTAAGAATCTTGCCATAGTCAAAGCCCACCATCAGCAAAGATGCTTAATTACCCTGCATATGATAATTCCCTTGTGGAGTTATATGATAAGTATAAAGGGCACTGAAGTCAGAATTACCCTGAAAGTCTTCTGCTTGAAAAGCAGGAGCAGTGAAAGAAAATATAACAATGAAAACAGTTTGAAACAATTTGCATCTTTTCAGTAACTCCTTTTTAACCACTCTGCAAACAACATGGCAGGAAAACAAGGAAAAAAAACTGCGGGCTGGAGTCTCCCCTCTTTTACATTAATTGCGTTTCATTAATTCCAATTTTATTTATTGCAAGCAAAAATGAAGCCAAGGCTTGCTACCTCTTAAACTGCTCAGCTCAGATCAATGCAATTCTTTGGAAGGAGCAAGAGCAAAGCAATCTCAGTAACATAATACAACCCCTGAACTCTGACCTCAATCAAGGTATTCTGCAAAGAAACAATAATGTCAGAACTCCTTGAAAGCTTGCAACACCAGAAAAATCAAACCTGTATCAGAAACCTGCCTACGAACACTGAGACATAATTCTCCTGAACCCACAGCACTGCTCCATATGTTGTATATACTAAAGAGAAAAAATGGGTTTTATTTGTACCTACACTCTCACCAATTATAGCTGAAGCTGTTGGCTCCCTGTGTGTTGTCATTGACACAGATGGATAAAAACAGATACAGCGTGCAAGGGAATGTTATAACTCAGAGTTCTCGTGCTGCACCACAGGCAGGATTTAAATTCCTCTACACCTCTTAGCTTGAAAAGTTCTCTGAGAAATGACCTCACTGATGAGGGTCTGTGTAAAGTGAAATTTCCAGCCTGTGTTGGTGCTCAGGCTGGAAGGCTCAGCAGGAGGAGCCAGGAGAGCCCGTGGGGCTCAGGGTGTTTGGTGCTCCAGGACAAAACCTTCATTTCCCATAGGAATTTACATAAACCTGCTGATGCTGCTCTGGAATTCCAAATACAAGGTAATCTCTGTGAGAGGACACAGCTCCTTGATTGATTTATTTACCCACACTACATCAGGTGAAACAGAAATGTGAGTTCTTCTCACAAGAGTTTTTAGCATCATCGAGGATTCATCTTTATGGAATTAAGTCAGACATTCTGCAGATTCCTCTGCCCTCCCTGTAGTTCCGTGGGATTAAAACACATCCATGCCACTGACAGATGGCAATCCCTGGATTTATTACCAAAACAGGTTAAAAATGAGTGCTGAGGCATAACTACAACGTGGCTGCCATTAATGTTTGCATTTGAAACAACAGAGGGAGATTGCAGGAGGCAATAGCTGTGCTGATCCTGCTCAGTGAGGAAGGCAATTGAGGGTCACACTTCTGTGTTTTCTGTCAGTTTGTTCATGAAGCTGGAAAGGCTTTTAGGAGTCCTGGCAGTGCTGCAGGGAGGCTCTTGACCTGCAGCCACTGGAGATGGAAAGGCCACCCCAGCCCATGCACTTGGAGAGCACTTAACGAAAAATCCCTAGTTTGTGTGGGCATGAACGTGGGGATATTTTTGTACTGAAAAAAAAAATCAATTTCCATGAAGAGTTTCCAGAAAATATCTTATATTATAAGATTTTAACCATTAAAATTTATGTATTGACACCAATCCTCCAGTGATCTGATTTCTCTGATGTTCTCTCTTCAATTCTGTACACAGACAATGCCACACTGTTATTAGAAAAACAAAGGGGGGGGGAAGGAAAAAACCCAAGGGCATTTAATGATGAATTCTAAAATCAATTTCTTCCCTGTCCTGTCCTCCCCCCTTCAGACACTGAATTATTTAATGAAAAGATCTGAGGCACACGAAACACATTACAAAAGTCTCCATTACCACAATCTTCTTGTGTGTTCTTTCCTTCACAGACAGACTAAAACCCAAACTAGCCATATCATTTGATGGAGTTTAAAGAAGTAAAAATTTTCAGGAGCAGGTAAAAAAATGTTTGCAGTGAAAGATGAGCTAACTTCCTTTGGAGTTTTTATTTGCAGCACACAGGGAAAGTGATAATACAGAATGAGCAAGGGGTGTGGAGTGTTTGTGGTGGGTGAATCTGTGATCCAAACTGGTGGCAGTGGATCACAGACTCACCCACAGTGGATCAGAGGAAGAAGGAGGAGTTGCTGGGCCAGAATCCCATTTTTGAGAGTGCATTTTGCGGTGGGAACTGGGGGCTGGTAGATCTCTCCAGTAAGTGTGGACAGGGAATGTCCTCTGTGCTGAGCCAGGCTGTGAGTGCCACATTCCTGTGCTGGTGCCTGTTAGTGCAAGAGGGCTGGCAGTGAGGGCACTTGGGACGGTTTCCATTAGAAAAATCAATTATTTATTGATTGACACTGACAGTTCACATTGATTATCTGTTTTCAATACATTAGGTATTGCTTTGGCATGTGGTTTTTCCTTTCTGAGGAGTACGCCAACCCCTTTTCCACACTGAGCTGTGAATTTTGGATAGGGTCTCTTTGCTTTGCACAATGCAATAATTTGTGTTTTCTTGTGGCTGCACAGTCCTCTGGCTGTGCATCTTTGTGTATAATATCACTTCCTCTGTTTCAGAGGAACAATTATTTGAGATTTGCAGAAATATCCACAAACCAAACAGCTTTTACCCCTTCCATTAGATGGAAGTGGTTGCAGTCACCTTCTGCGGAATCATTGAGCTAAGGGGTCACAAGTAACAAATGCAATAAAAACCCATTTGCTCTAGGACTATTAGCACATTTTGGAGATAATTACATTATTTTTCAAATATTCCTAGGTATTTATTTTAGTTGTACAGTGATGCATTTGAACTTCAGCAATGGAAAGTACAGGAAATTTCTATTTGTTTCGGTTGTTTCTATAGAAATCAGGGGAATGATTAATAAACAGAACACTTGTTCTGATAAGTCAAGTTAGGAGAGCCCCTGAAATACAAAGCAGTGCTGGAAGAGTTGCTCTCCACATTATCCAGTTGAGTTTCCAAGTGGTAACACATCCTCTCATCTGTGGTGCTGGAGCAGCCCTCAGCTTCCACCTCCATCAGCAGACACACACTGCTTTATCTCACTCAAAGATACCACTGGTGTGTTTAAATACACTGAAAAAAATATTTGACTTAGATATTTCCTCTGTTTTTATTGTGTATTGATATTAGGGGGCTGTTATTAGAAATTTGGGGATATTAGAGCTCTAGGTAGGTCCCATTTAATGGAGATGAGAAAGATATAAAAATGAATTTGATTTTTTTTTTGAGTTTGCTTTATTTAATATGAATTTTTCTCTGTATTCCTATTGCTGGGAAGAGGGAAGTTTGCTAGTGAGCTGTCTGTGACAGTCAGAAACATTTATGAAAAGCAGGCAATGTTCTGTGTATATTATTGAATATTGGCACACACCTGGCTGAAAAGCTGGAATTAGAGATGCACTAGATTTACTCAGAGGTGGGACAAAGCCACATCCACTCATCCTGCAGATCTAAAAAAGATTTAATTTATGGTTTAGGCTCTATAATTTATGTTTAGGCTCTGATCCCCAGTGCAGCCTCTGTCCTGGTGTCTGTGCTGTCACGGCCACTCACAGGAAGGGCTCACCTTTCCCTGCCATCCTCCCTGGAGGACAGCCATAAATATTTGGGGGGGAAGGGCTGCATAAATAAATATTTCTTTAAGCCCAGAGAAATTAAGGAATAAAAATTCATGAAGTACAGGTATGGCCCAGAGTCAAGCCTGTAAGTTTAGTGATAAATTTTGGGCTTTACCAGGGTAAATTGCTGCCTGAATTCAGAGCTGCATTTGCTGCACAAACCAAGGTCCCAAACATGGGAGGCTGATTTAACTTCAGTCTGGCTCATATATCAGTAACAGAATTGTTAATTGACTGCAGAACCATTTATAGCCACTTACACAATATCAAGGACTCTGATACTGAATTTACAAGTTTGTTTATCAGGCTGGTGAACAGGAAAACTCTTTACTTGGAAACTCTTGCAGCTTTAAGTGAATTCATTGAGATAAAGCTGCTGTGTCAAATTCTCAGCTCTAGACTCCAGTTCTGCCTAAGAGAATGAATCTGTGCCAGTTTACAGTGTCTGAGACTTTGGTCCCATGAGTCCATTTTTGGATTCACGTTTTGACTATAATTGTATTTTAAAGTGTAAGTCAGAATATTATGTGGCATTTTCTTCTACTCCGTTAAAATGATCCCAGTATAATGGAAACAGGGAAAAAAAATCACTTACTTAGGCAGTTTCCAAAATTGCAGTTCTGCAGAAAGGAGGGAAGCGAGCAGTTATATTTTAAAACGTTGGTAAATTGTCAGGCAAGGAGCAGGGCGGAAGAAGAAAGGGAAGCAGGAATGTCTGCACAGCTTTAGCAAGGAATCTGCATTTGTGGGCACTGTTTGCACAGCCAGCTCTGTGCTCTGGCAAGAAGAGAGTGGGTTTGGGAAAGTTCTGTTTTGCACTGCACTCACTGGACTGTGCTTAACTGTGCACACATCAAAACTCTGACTCCTCTGACAGGAAAATGACTTTGAAATATCCACAGTCATTCTTCTTGGATATATATGAAGATGAAGATAATGTCAAGCATTTTGGTATATTCATTTATGAATAATTCATCCAGCTGCACACAGTTATTTATTATTATTATTATCATTATTATTATTATTAATTATGTGTGTATAGCTGGGAAAGACAGGGAGGCTGTAACCACGGCCTCAGGAGAGATACTTAATCTTAAGAATTTAGTTAGACCAAGATGTGTGGTATGAAAAAAGGAAGACAGAGTGTGATAAATAGATCTGATGACACAAAGGCTTTAATAATGATGATGGGGACAAATGTCATTTGTTTGAGATTATTGCCTTGGGAGCACAGGCTGCAGTGAGTGCCCCTGGCAGGAGCTGGGCTCTGCTCTCAGTGAGCTGTGGCCACTCAGAGCAGCAGCTTCCACCAGAGAGCATCTGGGGATTCAGAGCACATCTGGAGATTCAGAGCACATCTGGGGATTCAGAGTACATCTGGAGATTCAGAGCACATCTGGAGATTCAGAGCAGCAGCTTCCACCAGAGCACATCTGGAGATTCAGAGCACCAAGGCTCCACCAGAGCACATCTGGAGATCCAAAGCACATCTGGAGATTCAGAGCACCAAGGCTCCATCACAGCACATCTGGAGATTCAGAGCACATCTGGAGATTCAGAGCACATCTGGAGATTCAGGCTCCAAGGCTCCATCCAAGCACATCTGGAGATTCAGAGCACCAAGGCTCCATCACAGCACATCTGGCTTGGCTCTGCAGTCTCCACGTGCCCATGGCAGCTGACTTGGGCAGGAATGTCAGGAAAAGGGCAGGAAATGCTGTCCAGGTCAGAGCAGGCATCCAGAGGAATGTGCAGCGCCCAGAAACAGCCTGCAGAATTCTTGATATCACATTATTTAGCTCTCTGAGAGGAAAAAAAAAAAAAGGTGTGAAAGCAGAAAACAAAGATGCAAAGAGGAGCTTCACAGCAATAAACCACTCTCAGACAACATTTCACTTTTATATTCCCTCTGCAATTCAGAGATGTCACAAACACCTCATTGAAATTACATCAAATGTAATGCTGTGATTTACTTCTGGCTTAACTCAAGGAAAATATTTACATTTCATGACAGAACTGAGTAAAGTCTTAATAACAATTAATCTCCACAGAGATAATTATAATACCTACTTGCTATGTTTAGGTTTTTAGGAAAGCCAGGAAATAGACTGAACTTAATGCTGGTACAAAGTTATTAATCTTGAATTCTGCATTGTGCAGTAAAAATGGAGTACTGAAGGACTAAGGTACTATAGGGGCACATTCCTTTTGGGAATTTTATTTGGTCCTGTGCAAGAATCATTCAAAAACTTTTCCAAAGGTAACTGATAGCAACAAAATATTTCAATATGGTTTTGTCAGGTTTTATCAGCCTTTAATGCTGGCGAGGGCATTAAAATTCCCTGTGTCCAACCCCCAAGAAAACCACAGGTCCTGCTCTGCACACTCTCCTTGTACCTCTAGATGGGGCAAAGAGCTGTGCCTGGGTTAAATAAATTTCCAGATAAGTGAATTTGGGTTCTAATCAATCAGACTCTATATTAGGGTTTCCAGGCTTTTGGAGAAATTATTGATTAATGCTATTATAATGTCATTATGCAGTTATTATAAAGATGGTTTTGTATTTAAAATTATTTGTGTGTTCCAAATTCAGTAATTCAATGCTTTGGACAGGTTATGGCTTTTTTCCCACCATTACCACCACACCCCTGTTTTTTTAGTTACCCATATTTGATAAGTCAAACCGTCACAATGTCTTTAATTTTCCCTTTTTGTGAGGAAAGTGTAGCTGTGTGTCTGAAAATGTTGCAGCTGCTAAATGGCTGAAAGCTTGCCTCAGTCTATCAACAGGAAAATAATAGTTTTCCTTCTCAACAGCCTAGGTGTTGAAACCATCTCCAGCTTCATTAAAACATCCCATGGAAATCATTTTCTAGTGGGAGATATAATGAATGTGTGAGGTGTTTTTACGACATGCAGGAGGCTATAAATGTTTAGAGAGCTTTTATTATTATTTCTATGCTGTAAGTCACATTTTGCTGTATGTCATAAAGGTTTGAAAACCGAGAATGCTTTGTAATTACCCAGAAAAAAAAAAATTGACTCATTACATCTTAGATAACAAAAGAAATGCAGTGTTTGAGCAGGATGTTTACCAGTTCTACTTATTCCAGTGGGCCTGGGCCAAGGGCAAACTGTTGTAAAGCTGTAGCTGTGTAAAGCATCCTTTGCTGTTTGAGTGCACACAAACAGAATTCATCTGCAAGTGGGGACTGATGGGATTCAAGGTGAAAACGTCCTTTGTAAGGATGTGTTTTACATAGCAAGGCATCCATCTTTTATTTTGTTCTGAAAGCTCCTCACACATTTCTGCTTTGGCAACATGGTCACCACCTTTTCCTGCAGAAATACATGCACATATGTGCAGTAGAAAAGTGAATAAAAATGTGTCCTCCTCAATAAGTCTTGATCTCAGTATTATAATGCTGTTCCAAAATCAATTTTGTAACAGATAAAAACACAACAGAGATCAAATACACAGGGTAAGTGTGTGAGGGCAGTCATGAGGAGCTGCAGACACTGAGTGCCCCAGCTCTGGGGCTGGAAAAGGAGCCTCTGCCATGCTCCTGTGCCATGGGGAGGGAGAAAAATGAATTTAAACAGCTTAAACCACAGTGTGCTACAGCCAAACTGTCCTTAGTCATTCTTACCAAAACCCTCTAAATTCGTTACCCTCAAAGTTAGTAACCCTCAAAGTTACTCAGACATAAATTGTTCTAAAATACAAAAGAAGCTGAGAAACAAAATACCAAAACTACAAAAACTAGATAAAGGAGGACCTTAAAGCACTAAACTGTAACCAATTATATTTCCTAAAAAGCTCATATTAAACACGTAGACAAAATAGAAACACCAACCAAGTAATGCCTGATCACTAAAAGTAGTTTTAGAATGTATAAATATAACTTGATATAAACAATAAACAACTTCTACTTAAGCATATCAATTAGTTTTCCAGGGAGGATAACTCAGGAGGGATCAGGCTCCTGCCTCTGCCTGGCTCCCTTTGGAGCACCAGGTGGAGGCTGGAGAGGGTTCAGTGCCCTTCCCTGCTGGAGGAGCTGAATTTGGGAGCATTCCTGCAGCTCTCTGGGGGTGAGGAGGAGCCATCACCACAGGGGACAAGTGTGACACTTGTGACAGCATCCTGGAGACTGAAAGGCTCTTGTGTGTAATGCCTTTCTCCTCAGAACACACTTGTGTGAATTGCACGGGCTGATTTCCTTCTGTCTCTGAGGTGTTTTCATCTTTGCATGGATGCCTGAATATGTTGGCTTTTGTTTTCAAGGCTCTGTTATCATTTTTTTGAAGCTGAGAAGTAGTACTTTAAAAACAAAGGGAAATATAAGAGCCAGATTGAAGCCTTCCCTATAAACGTGTTTGGAAAATAGGAAGCAAACAACTTGTTTGTTAAAAGCAGTTTGTTATATCATGTGTGTGACCCCTATAATCCACCATCTGCAGTAAACATCCTTTCCAAACTTCTCATTTCTTTTAAAAAGACCTAAAATAAGTGCAGCAATATTTCTGAACAACTTTCTGCCTGTCACAGAAGTTCCAAGTCCAGATGAAGAGGAGGATGTGATGCTGCCAGGCCTCATATGTCAGAATAAGCTGTGGTAAACACACCAAGAGCTGTTCTGTTCCTCAGTTTAGGGCTTGGGAACAGCAGGAAGCTCCTTCTCTTCCAAAAATCACAGCACTGGGAGTGTAGAAAAGTGAAAATAAGCCCACTCTTAATGTGTGTTGGTACAAATGATCCACACAGAACATTCATTTCACCTTCACATCTGAGGCTTTAAAACAGATTTTTTTTCCTACTTTACAAGCAAGAGAAATAAAGGAAGGTGTTTGTGTTGTAACATGTAAACTCCCACCAGCCAAGGATGAGACAATCTGATCAGTCAAGGGTATTTGTCCAAATGAGTGGATTTTCTTTATCTGCTGATGAAAAAATGCAGTGGTTGAATAGAAAAAAGTAGTAATAGGGATTTTTAAAAAATTAAAGAATATTGTAGTGAATGATCCGTACCAAAAATTAGACTTGATCTCTTTATTTGATTAAAAAATTATGTAAATAGTTTTATGCCAGAGAATTACAGATTTTCCAGGGAATGAGAGAGAACTCCAGGGTCAGCAAGTTTGCACGATGGGTCCTCAGTTGTGACAGGATGTCACTCAAGTTCCATATTGCAAATGAACTCTTTTCATCAAGTTAATGATTTTTATAATTTATTTGTTGATGTGTTTGTTTGTTTACATTGCAGCATATGGGAAACCATTGCATTCTCAGAACTGCAGGTATTTTTGAGTGTAGATTGTTATATTATATTTCAACTATAAATCAAAGAAAGCAAGGCTGCAATGATGGGTTTGTCTAATGGCCCTGCTGAGGAGTTTTTTGGCAATAACAATGTATCTGCACACATCTGTATTGCTGTCTACTTAGGGCACAAAAAGCTATCATTACATGTGATGGAACATCAAACAACTATTTCATTAATGGTCTTATTATCAGGAAGCACAGTGACATTAGAATATCAGCATCTTGTTACTATAGATACCTGATTTCTCTGTAGCACTGGTGTTTTCATCAACTCACTCAGATAGTTGTGTTTTATATATAAGTATAAATGTATTTGTAGATACATTTCCCCTTCATTCAGGGAGGAAAATCTTTGCTTTTCAAGTATTTAGCACATTTCATCATTATCCAAAGGACACTACACAAGCTGTATGTGAATGGCTTCAATTAGATGAAAGTGTTGTAAATTTAAATGCTCAAGAGAATAACTTTGTAATTCATCTTATCTAACAGGCAGCATATTTATTGAAGACACTCAGATTTCTCTGGTCTGTTTTACACATTTGCTCTGTAATTTTTCCCTGTTGAAAGCAGGGGTTTGAGGCAGACCAGGTTTGGGTGGGATCACTTCAGCTGAGGCACAGAAAATTGTTTTAAACATGCTGGAAAATGAAAACTATGAGTAATTACCACTCTCTCCCTTAGTTGTGCTCAGACAATGTGTATTGAAAGCCTTTCACAAATGGTAATTGGTTCTCACCATTTATGTGGGTTAGAGAAACATGGGAATAGCATTTTCCTGGCCATGTGGTAAAAACAGTGACAGGGACTGCATAATTTGCTTGAAAGGAGGTGGGGAGGGTCACGCAGTAAATCAGTGTGAGATGAGATGTTCAGCCCTAACTCTGTGCTTTAATCACTGGATCTGGTGCCTCTGGGAAGGGATGATCACCACTGGGATCAGCCATGCATCACTCCAGAGCTGCTCTGGATTTTCCACAGGGCTCGGTTTGTTTGTTGCTTTATGGATGTTTTTAAGACTCGGGTGTATTTAGAGATGAAAGCACATCCCTCATGTACCAGCATGCAACATATTGATATAAAAAAGTGCTGGCTTCAGTCAGGCAGCTGGATCTGACCTCACTCATTAACTCTGTAACAGGAAAAGAGAGGAGAATTTGTCCTCCAGCTAATGAGAAAGCTGTGGAGCCCAAATTGTCTCTGATTCACTACATACATTTTCTGGAACCTTGACTTTCTTGTCTTTGAAGATTATTTGCTTTGTATTTCTGCTGATGTCTTTCCCCCTCTTGCTTTCCCAAAAATTGTGATAGAAATGAAGTGGCAATTCCTGATGTGAAACACAGCAGCGCGCGCAGCCGATGTCAGCAGCGCGCAGAGATTTACGCTCTCTGCGTCTCTCTGACCTTGAAGTTGTTCTGTTCTCCTGCTGTCACTTGGACTGTGCTCTGTGAGAGGCTGAGCATCCCTGGCAAGCTCTCTGCACTTGAGCAGAGCCAGTGCTTTGCAGGATCAGCCCCCTCACTGAATCCTTCCCCTGAAAAATTCCAGCAATATCTGCGTGCACAAGGGTTGGGTCCTGGTCAGGAAACTTTCTCTGCCTCTCCACCCAAGCCATGGAAAGGAGCAGCTCTGTCACCATTTCAAAGCAGCTCGTTTTCTTTTGAACACAGCTTGATTAGGATGAGTTGTGGGGTAGTTTTGTGATGCAAGGAAAATCCTTTTAGAGGTACAGCTGCTACCAAGCTCCCTGGGGAGAGGAGAGGGGAGGAGTGTTCCTGTGTTCCAGTGCAGGACACACTTGCAAGTTTGTTCTTCATTCAGAGGGCACGTGGCAGAACAGAGAGAGATATATTATTAATTCAAACCTTTATTCTTGCCAGTTGAAAGTTGTGACACTAAAGCCACCACGTCACCTTACTCTGATTTAAAACCATTTCCTTTCAGAAATTGCATGTAACAGCAGTTCATGGCCTATACTTCACCCAAAGTCAGGCAAGAAAGGGAAGATCAAACCCCCTCATTCTTATATATACAAAATATAAATATTCTGTTTACAATTTATCATAGCTTTATGTTCTGTATCACTGCTGAAACTTGGGGACCTGAAAAATAAGAAAGACAAAATCAATTTGGATGATAACTAAGATTAAACCCAAGGGAGTTTCTTACTGAGATTTACTTATACTCCTCTCTAAATGCTACCATTTCACACGAAATTGGGTTCTCTTTGGATTAATATATTTGAAAATTAAGTTGATTTATAACCAATTTTCTCCTCATTTAAACAGCGACCTGCAAGTGTTTCTCCAGGGATGAGCCAGGATCAGAGAAATTATGTGTTGTTTGAGTTGTTCAGTGGAGCAGAATCCCTCACAAACATGTGCATATGGTGCTGGGTGCTTTAGGGATCACACTCACACATTTACCTTGTTTAATACGTTTACCTTGTTGTGCATTTTTCTCCTCATCTTGAACTTGTATGTTCTCCTTGCAAAAAATTAAAAAAACCCAAAGGAAACCAACAAGATATTGTTAATTTGATGGCTGCAGAAATAATATATTCCTTCTTATTCAAGTCTCAGCCCAGAAAGTGTAAAATGTGCTAATGCTGAGTGCATCTGCCGTGTGCCCTGGTCAGCTGCTTAAGGAGAGCTGACAATTCCCCACCTCAAAATCAGAGAAAACTGAGTATTTAAATTATCCTCCCTAAAGCTTTGAAATAATGAGAGTGTTTTCTCTTTATCCAGTCAATGCTTAAATGCTGGCTGTATTCAGAAACCACGGCCATATGTCATCTGAGAGTGAGACAGAAAAGAAGTGAATGGTTCTCTAAATTGTTCTCTGAGCAGCAGAATTAATGGGTTGTGATTTCCTAAAGTTCAGTCTCCTTAAGACATTTCAGTCCCTCTGGTGTTTTTAGCAGTTGATTGCCATTACCACGAGCCCCCTGTGGAAATGCAAGGCCTGTCTGCCCTGCAGAGCCTTCCTGCACAGGGGCATCTTCCCACACACGGAGCTGGGGTCGGCCTCTTCCCCCAGGAAAAGAGGGCATGGGGTGAAGCTGCACCAGGAGAGGATGAATTTCCTCACAGAAAGGTCACAAGATTGGACACTGGAATGGGCTGCCCAGGGATGTGATGGAGTCACCGTCCCTGAAGGTGTTTCAAGAACTGGATGTGGCACTGAGGGCCATGGTCTGAGTGACACAGGGCTGTTGGTTCAAAGGTTGGACCCGAAGATCCCAGAGGTATTTTCCAGGCTAATTGACTCTGATCCTGTGATCTCACCCTGTTTGTGTGTCCATCACCCACAGCCCAAACTCCCTGCAGGTGTTTCAAGAACTGGATGTGGCACTGAATGCCATGGTCTGGTTGACCAGCAGAGGTGTTGGGTCAAAGGTTGGATCTGAAGATCCCAGAGGTGTTTTCCAGGCTAATTGACTCTGACCCTGTGATCTCACCCTTTCCCTGATCCTGATCCTGTGATCTCACCCTTTCCCTGATCCTGATCTCACCCTGTGATCTCACCCTGTCTGTGTGTCCATCACCCACAACCCAAACCCCAGCGCCATCGCGGAATGGCAGCAGTGGAATTACATTTACAAACGTGTCAGTACAATTCCTCAGACAATCTAATCATCTCCAGTGCCACTGCTGTGTGTGCTGTGAGGTGATTCCCCAGCCATAACCCATCCAAGCCTGCCCTGCTCCTCTCCTGCTCTCCAGGGCTCTCTGGATAATCACTGCCGGATCCCGTGCGGCGCTTGCTGCGCAGTCACAGCGGGGCCGGCGCTCGCTGCTCAGCTCCTGAGGGGATAATGTGTCCCCAAAAAGGAGAGTAATGAAAATGTTTAGGATATCAAACCCAGCATCAAGGATGCTTAGAAAAGCACTTCCCGTGGAGTAAGGGTAATGCGTTAAGCTGTTGGAGGAAAGGTCAAGGTTTAGAATTCCTCCCCTAAGTTTCATAAGAGCAAATTAAAAATAGCTATAAAAAGAAAAGTCATGAGGAAACATGTTTGTTTGTTTGTTTGTTCCAAAGCTGTGAGAAGCTTGTTTCCATTATTTAATATGTTATCTAATTAATATAATGAAATGGTATCAAACATTGCAAGAGTCCACTGATTTGAAAGTTATGAATTATCTAAACCTTCTGCAAAATATTTATTTACCCTTCATGTTAAATATTTCCACTGTAATCACAGGAAAGGTTATTTATGTCTCAAAACTCGCTGAAGGCACCGGGTGAGATTTCCCTAGGCTGACTTCCCTATTGGAAAGCAAAACTAGCTAGTCAGGATTCCAGTTGTCAGATCTGAGATCACAAGGAAGCATTTCATTGTAAAGTGCACGATTACATTTAATGTTAATAATCCTACACAAAACCTCTCTCAGGAGCAAATGGGGTTTTATTATCCCACTGTTGATGGGGAATCATCACATGGAGCCACTGGTGAGATAAGCTGAGGGTCTGCAGCTTTGAGACTCCTGAATAAAAACAATAGTGATGTCCAACACCAGGCTTTGTCGTGGTGCCCATAAGGATCTGCTGCTGCCAGCTCTGGATCAAACTGTGCTGTAAGAAGCTTCTTTGGGGTGAAATGAAGGATTTACAACCTCAACCAAAAAAGCAATTATTGACAGCTTTGCCATGGATTGCAGGTCAAGTGATTCATCAGTGCCTTCTGCTGGGTTTTATATTCATTTCTAATTATTTCAAGATATAAGGAGAGGAGACAGGTAACGACACTTTTTATTTGTAGGAGGATTGAATTTATGAGTGAGGTTAGGAAAGGTATGAGCTTCAGAGTTATTATTTGAAGAGAAAAGTTAGAAAATAACAAAGAATGAAAACTGGCTGGGTAGGGTTAAATTTAGTCTCAAAGTTAAATATCTAAGCCTGAATGAGGTCAGGCTCATTAGGCTTTGAGCAGGTCATCTCCTGCTTTCTGTGAGGAGAGCAGTGCTGTTCCCTGGTGCTCAGTGGAAAATGCAGGCAGAAAGAAATGCAGAGACAATGGAATAACAGGGAGAAAGCAGCGCTGCAGAATAATACTTCCAAATTTCAGAAGCTGCTGATACCCAGGTCAAGAGCCAGGGAAGAAGAAAAAACCATTCAAAACCCAAGAAAACTGAAGGCTTTATTTCAGGCCTCAAAGTTTGATTTCACTATTTCTGATATTTTAAAAAAAACTTTTTTTTTTTTTTTCCCAGTGAGAATAATTTCAAATGGCTGCTTTTGAAGGTCTAGTGCCTCTCATTCAATGCAAATTGCAGAGTCAGGCAAAATGTGCACACACCAAGAGGCATTTAGTGAGGAGAGAGATGAGGAAGGGACTCCTGGAGGAAGGGGCAGGGACAGAGCTGGGACAGAGCGAGGCTGAGCCCCTGGAGAGGCAGAGCCCCTGGTTAGGCTGAGCCCATTCTCCAGCTCCCAGAGCACCACAGAGACCCTGCTAAAGCTCTGCTCAGGACAGGGCCCTCAAACTCAGGGATTCTGAGTCGTGGCCTTGTTGTCTGAGCACATCAAACCCCGTTTGCCATAAATATGAACAATTTCCAGAGGTTTCCAGGAGGAGGCGGGGAGGCAGCAGAGCCCTTCACATCCCTGCTTGATGCATAAAGGAATTGCAAAGGAAACGGTTCCATATGCTCTTTATAGTTTCTTTAGGAAAAATAAACTTATGTTAAAAAGAGGCTCTTAAAGGAGATACCATCAGTGCTTTTTGACAATGCTGTGGCCTGCAGTGCATTCTGGAGGAGGCAGGGAAAGGTAAAGCCAGTAAAAAGTGAGCTGGTTTATACCAGATAGAACTCGGCCCTAAGAAATGAGGTTTTAAAAGCTATTACTTTTCCAAGTTTCAGTGGAGCTTGGAGTATACTCATTTTAATTCCTTATCTCAAACACCACAAAAAGAGGAGAATTAAGGGGAACCCTCCTAACCTGCATTACTTCCATTTTCCATTCACTCTCCAGGCCTGCAGTTTCCTGATGACAGATGTTGGTTTTGCTGCAGTTCAGTCTTTTTTTTTACCCTTTACAGATGTGATTTACTAGATCATAAATCAGTCACTACTTTTGGAATTTCAACTAACAGATGTCCCCTTTAAAGATTTTAATATCAACATTGTTAACCCACAGTTTCTTTTTGAGGAAATGCCAGTTGCATATAAGAATGCCAATTGGCAGGGATGTAAGTTGAAATTTGACATATTAATAGATTTTTTTTTTCTGAGTGAAATCAATTTATTTTTTATAGAGCAGGCATGGCTGCTTTAGTTCTCCATTAGAGCCCCAGCTTGCTGTATCTGTTTGCTTGCAATGATGTCATTAACTAGAAAACAGATGCACTCATGAGCATCAGAAATCAATCATAGCTGTTGGCACTTTAATAAACAGCTGCCTTCTTAAATGGTTTGGAATAAACACTGATCATCACCAGCTCTTTTTGAAGGAAGAGCAGTAGGTTATAAAACTGCTGATTAGAGGAGGGGAAAACCTTGAAATTATAAACTTTGGTGGTTGAAAACCTCTGATTGAGTTATTTTAAACTGTCAAAAGATTTACAGAAGAAAATAATTGCAAGATAATGGCTGCTCTGTGCAATATCAGTCATATGACCACAGAAATGGTGCCTGATGTATTTTCATAAACTTTCTTCTTCAGAAATAGATTTTATGCATTAATAAGTCATTTATCAAACTCGAGCAAAGCAGAATGTTATTGCTTCCTTGTGCAGTTCAGAAGGAATTTGTTTAGAGATACCAAATGCCTTCCCTCGCTCTCAGATGCAAACTAAGAGAAAATGTCTCACCCTCCTTGTGCTTTCAGGGTGTTTTTACTACCTGTGCAGGGCCCAAGGATTTACCTTTGAGATAGCAGCTGCAATTCACAAAAGGTACCTGGGAAGAGGTGACTGAATATCAAACAGCAGCACGGTGCAGCAGCAAATCACATTTTTCATACAGCTCTCAGATTAGCTTCAACTCCACCTTGCTAAGTAGCTTATCAACAGAAGAGATGTAAGAATAATTCTACAGCAACTGCTTCATATGGCTTAGTGAGAGAAACAGCAGAGATAGGTTACAGCATCGCTGCTGCTGCTGCTAATCTGCTTGTTCTGCTGGGTGTGACTGCCCCTTGTAGCTCCTGTGATTTTGTGTTCACTCTATTGTACAACCAGGGCACCCTCTGCACCTTTTCCAGTGGAACTGAGCCCTGCTGGGGCCAGTCCTGGCACTGTGGCACAAAGTTCCTCGTAGTTCTTTGTCACAGCACTGTAAAAATGTCTGCACAAGAGATTAAGGCAGAGCAAAGGTGTTTATCTGCACTGAGGCTGGAGCTGTGAGAGGCACAGGGACAGGCCCTTCCTGCAAGGCTCTGCTCTTGGGCATTGTCATCTGTGGCTGTGGTTTTGAGGAACTGACAGTGGGGATGATGGAGATAAAATGGCATTCAGGAAAGGAATGATGGAGATAAAATGGCATTCAGGAAAGTCATCCTGGATCCTCTGGAGACTCCACTTATCTCACCCAGAACACCCATAGAGAAAGGATCCCTGCTGCACTCTGCAATGAAAAATAACCGCTCCAGTGTGCTCACACAGGCTATTTGAAACCATATCCTTCCCTTCCAGGCTGTGCATTATTTCACATTTAGGTCCTGTTTCCAAATGGCTCACAGAGATCTACTGAATGATTATTCAGTGGAATCAACATCAGAACCCATCCTTTTCCCCCAGGGTCCTCATCTCTCTCAGCTCTCTGTCCCTGAGAATTCCACTGCATCTCTTCCCTTGTTCTCTCTGTGCCACTTGGACTCTGCCAGAGGGACTTGTTCTCTCAGATCTTGTGTTCAGCACTGCTGCACTCCCTGGCAGCCAGGACAAGGAAAGAGTGAAGTCCTTGGCTTCTTGTTGCATTAAGCAAAGCCAGCACAGGTTGAATTGTCAGAGATTTTTAGGTGCCAAATTAATCAGAATTTTTATTGGTCGAATATAAACTGAGATTTTAGGGGATGACACTTGGCAGAATAGGAGGAGAAGATCTGAAAAAATGTTGCAAGGAGTGTTAATGCTGTGTATTAACTGAGAAGAAAGGAACCAAACCCAACCAAAACAACTGAACAGATATTAAGGGCCATGAATCTGACCTGAAGAAGGAAAACCCCAGAAGCCTCTTCCCTCTCACTCCCTTTTTCTCACATTTTCTCTAATAAAGGAGCATTTCTTGTGGCAATAAGACTTGTCTGGCCACAGTATGGCTGTGATGTTCTTCTGAGAAGTTATTCACACTTCCAGTGCTGCAGGGAAAGAGCCCTGGGACCTGAAACTGCTTGATTTAGTGAGCAAATCTCATCCTTACATGTACACACTCTGTGAATGTCTTTTGCCTGGAGTTAATTTTGTGGACAACATCAGGCAAACATTAACAAACCAAAAAAACCTTCCCCCTGCAGGAGCAGGGGAATTCCTGGCACAGCTCACCAGTGCCCATGACAGCAGCTGTCAGGCAGTGGATGACAAGAAAATGCTTTCCTTCATTACTGAATATTTAACATTTTGAATCCCACTCTGCCTTCCTTACAAACTGTCATGTGGATGCTTTGTCTTTCTGCTTTTGTCAGTGCAAATGTCCAGTGTGCTGTCTGTCCTGGTGGCCTCTGTCCCACTGCTGACTGCTGTGTCTCATTTACCCTCTGAGAACTTCTCAATATGTATTAGAAATCCACTTCAGATCACAGTGCACAGTTTCTGGGTTTCATTAGCTCCAATACAGGAGCAGTTTATGCTCCTCCTTTGTTGCTGCTTGGACCTTGATTCCCACCAAGAGCAGCTCTCCAGGAAATGAGAGGTGTGGGGGGCTCACTCTGGGTCCTGGTACTGACACTGCCCCACATGAAAAATAATTTCAGTTGCAGCTCCTCTTGCTGGCTTCTGCTTGTGAAAACCAGGGCTCTGAATTTCACCTGGCTCAGAAAAGCACAAAACAAATGGACTGGGTTTTCCCTCTGCCTTGTGCCCATGTTTTCAGAATGCTAAGCTTGCTTTACTGCGTTTGATGGTATCCTTCCTCCAGGACGTAATTTTTTCATTGTTAAAATGAACATTTGTTAAGAGTGGCATAGTCTAGAAAATTTCTGTGGCGTATTTTTAAAATAACTCTAGATTTAGGTCTTTTGTGGTCTGGTTGTCAAAACTCAAAGGTGTTCACAAAGGAAGTTCTGAAATTCAGCCAGGTGTTACCTGTGTTGAAGCATCCATGGGAGGCAGAAAGCATTTAATGTTTGTTGTTGCTTTTGTGTTACAAACCTGCATTTAAACCTGACTTCTAGTAAAAAAAAAAAAAANNAATTAAAACAAATTTATAAAAAAAAAAAAAAAAAAAAAAAAAAAAAAAAAAAAAAAAGCATGTTTCCTGTCCCTAGTCCTGGAAATGTTTTATGTTTGAAGCAGTATAAATATCCTGATAATAAAATAAGAACATTTTGCTGTCACTGAACAGGGCAGTGAGCTCCCCTGGATTCCAAGGACAATGGAGATGATGTGCAGGACTGAGGAACAAACCTCCTTTCATGTAGTGGAGTTCAGAGCAGGATTCAGTTTGCAGAGAGCTCTGAGCACGAGGAGTGCAGTGCCCTCTGAAGAGGGCAGTGACATTCTGGGGGCTCGGTGGCACTCGCAGCTCCACTGCCACCGTGCCCTTTGCCACTGCCCCCACACAGCCCCGGGCACGGAGCAGCTTCCAGAGGGGAGGAGGGATGGAGAGGGCTTGGCTGCAGAGCAGAGCAGAACACAATGGGTCCCCTTCACCCACTGCCCTTGTTCCAAAACCTCCCTCAATGCCTTTGAAAAGTTTTCACTGATCGGCCCCAAACGTCACATCTTTAACCTGGGAGAGCCCATTCAAATTTTATGACTTTTAGCCTGTGTAACAAGCCAGGCTGAACCCTTCTGCTCGAGGGAGCTTTGGAGCTGAACTCTCACCTTGTGGCTCAGATATCTTCCCCTCAGTTTTTTTTTTTATTTCATCAGTCAGCAGGGAAGGAATGGAGTATAAAAATCTGTAGAAGACAATCACCCCACTGTGGTACAGGGAGGTATTGGTCAAGTTTTCATTGGTATGACCAAAACAGGGAAGTTTCTGTCCTAATCCCACCCAGAAAGAGGCATTCCCATTTATTAAGTCTCATTTCTAATACTGAACCTGCGATTCATTCATGTTGGGTGTATAGCACAATCCTGGGTTGTGCAAAACATTTAATTAACCAATTACAGCCTAAAGTTGTCTCTCCATTTTCCAACATGTGTGATTATTTACTTGCATCACTCCTGGTTTTTAAGCCATCTACCTGAGAGAGAGAACTGGTTAAAGGATGTTCAGGTCAGGGATCAGCTCTGCTGTCACACAGTGCACCCCTTTAATAAGGCTGCAGAGATAATTCCTAGCAGGGTGTTAAAAACAGCCACAGGCACCTGTTCCACTGAGCCACCAGCTGGGCAGGAGATTTTGGCTGTTTAATTTATCTCACCTGCATCACCAGGTTAGAAATGCACACAGCAGCAGAGAAATGTCAGGCATGGCTAATTCCCATCTCTGAAGGGTTTGCATTGCACAGGGTGTCAGTGACAGGGACACAACACTGGTTTTTGCATTCCAGTTTATTGCAGATGAAACAGCTTGGAGGTTTTCCACATCAGATCTGCTTAACTTTTGGATATACACAATAAATATACACAATATATTGTGTATATTTAAGCTGGATATACACAATAAATATATTTCTTTATTAGCCTCAGTATTTAACTCCAGCCTTTTCCTTGTCACGTAAGAGCCACACATCAGTGAGTGGATGTGCTGAGAAAAAGGTGAATATCCTGCTGCATTCCTGAGCACAACATCACTGAGAAACGTGGCCAGAAACTCCAGCTCTGTGTGCAAACTGAGTGTCAGTGGGACACAGATTAATAAGGAAGCAGATTGCATGTGACTGGAAAGAGAGAGAATCTCAGAAATCGGGCCAAGGCCTCCCCATTATGAATATTGCAATTTCACTAGTCAAATCCAGGTCAAAAGTGGTCAATACAAACATAAATCTCTGCACCTGTCCACAGCATTCTGCTTCTGTTCTAGCAGCAAGCAAAGCATTTTAGATGCAGCAATAAGACTTCCAGTCTGGGTATTTTTTCTGGACTATGCTGCCCTGGATCAAAGCAGCCAAACTCCCAAATTCTGGGTTTTGGCTGAGAACAGTTTGGACATGCTGTAATTTATGAACAAACCCCAAACTCAGCATAATTAAACTGCAAACCCCACCCCTCTAAATCAGTAAGAAATCATCAGGGATGTGTCTTTTTTTATTCTTCCCACAGGAGAAAGTGGCACACGCGATATCAAAAGAATACTTTAAACTTAGCAGGGTGGCTTTATTCACTCATCGTTCTTTTTCCAAACCTGTTCCTCTAAACTAAGCAATATTAGGAGTGGTTTTAATCCATTTATTTTCATTTTTCCCTATCCCTCTCTCCAACTTTGACTTTCTGGCTCTTCAGCCTGTCCCCACACTCTCCAGTGTGCAAACTGAGGACAACAAGGCGGCTGCTATCAAAGCAAACAGGTTCCCTCACTTTCCCACTGTGATATTGGTTTTTTCTGGCTCCAAAGCTCCCAGTGGTTTTGGAGACAGGAACACACATCCTGCACTCTGTGACTCATCTTCAAAGTCATGTCTGTTGTTCCAAAAGCCTTTCAAGATACTTCCTCAAAATACCTTTTTTTAAAAAAGGAAATTCATATCTAATGATCATGAAGTGATTGAACACAGCAAATGTGTTCAAAAAAATAAATCCCCGGTTTTATAGAAGTACAGTCTGAAGAAGGAGACAAGGCTGGTTTGTGTCCTTTGTACTTACAGCCAAATTCTGGGCCAGGAGAGGGATTTTGGTGGGAAAATGAATGATCTCCCAGCTCTTCAGATCATCTGAAGCAACTATTCACCTTTCAAACATGAGCTTCTGGACTTAATTATGCTTTAATTCAGCGTCCCCTTCACCTCTTGGCACTGATGTAAAGTAGGAGGCAGAATTTACTGCTGCTGGAGCTTATTAACATGACTAGTACTGCTCACAAAGGATAACAATGCAAATTATGGGCTGGGTGTAAAGCAGCAGCAGCTCAGTGAGGGTGGGACAGTTTGTATCTGCACAGGGGCTGCTCCATCAGGCCATGGCAGGATTGCAAATTAATGAGCTTTAAAACAAACATAACTGAATCAACAGCAATGTGATCATCTCCCATCTGAGAGAGGCACAGCTCAGGTTGGAAGGAGAAAAGACACAGCCTTGGTTTGGGCTAGCAGCAGAAAGAAACTCCCCTGGCACAACCAAAACTTTCACTGCCTGAAATTTGGCAAATGGGACTCAAGGGTTGCTTTTTCCCCCTGTAGGTGGAATATTTAAGCTGATACTGGGAATAGGAGAAGCAGTCTTGGCTGGTAACTAATCTAACTGAACACTGCCACGGCATCACAGATTTGATTTCCATGAGTGACTGAAATTTTTGTTTGCAAACAGTGGCTTGAAATCTATTTTGACTGGGAAATCATTGCTCAACCTCACTCACTGCAAATCTGTGTCAGAGTTCTACATATCCCAGGCTCCCTGTCACAAACCCTGGACTGTGCCTATAACTCCCTGTGATTTTACAGCTCTCAATGGAGTAACTTGGGGTGATTTATTTTTCCTCTTCCCTACCCTGAGTTACACCTTTTTCACAGAGACCCCAGGGGCTTAAAACCCCCTGAAACCCCAATATAAGCCCTTCAGGCTGAAAATGCCAGCCTAAATGCCAAGTCCTTTCCAGGTGGAATACTCCAAACAATTGAAGTCAGAGCCAGCACTTCTTATACACCTGCAGCTCATTTTCTCACAGGAACTGCTCGCCACAAATAGCACAGAAAATGTAATTACATGTAACTTTTTCTATTATTTTTCTATTAAGGGATTTCTTGATGCAAAAAAAAATCCCTCTTTTTTAATAACGAATGAACAGAGAGATGTCTCAGCATTGAGAGGGTTTTAATTAGAAATGCTACCTGTAAGTACATCTAAACAGTTGGTAGCAGCCATGGAACACTTCTAATTATAATCATCATTTTGTTTTTCTCTCAGGTAGCTTAGCTCATTAATTACTTCTAAAAAAATCAAGTCTAGCATTCAATTCTAGTGTGCAATATAAAATTCAAAGTAGTCTGATATCACTACCAAAATATTATGAGCTGATTTATATTAATGGTATTCCATACACATAAATATCAGTAAGTTATTGTCTATAAATAAATTGGGTGTAGTAGTCCAAACCTTTGGATTCCCAGAGTTCACCTGTGTATAGGAAGTCATTGTCTTAATGAAGTATTTGTATTAAGTGTGTATATTTTTGGGGTTTGACCTGTTTTATAAATTATTCCCATTCCAGATGCAGTGTGGGGTGGCACAAATTTCATCAGCACAGTGAGCACAGGCCATGGCAAGCAGTCCAGGACTCCTCTCATTCCTTGTAATAACATCCTCCATGGACAGTCTCTGTGGTGATGGACTTGAATTCCAAAATTGTGATGACTAAAGGAGACCCAAATTCAGGCTGCTAGAAACACAGCTCCTACCTTTCCTAATTTGCTCCTTTATGTCCAGTTGATTTCAATGAGGTCACAACAGAAAACTGCTTTGAATAAAACGAACACAAACCCTCTGCTTTGGGACAGACCCAAGGTGCTCACAAAGATGAGCTGAAAAATGGGAGAGTTTAAATCTTCCCACCTCTCTGCTCACTTTTATCTCTCCTGAGCCAGCACACTCATGCTGGAGCCCTTACCTTGGGTTGCTTTTGGAGGACTTTGGTACCTGTGGGGGTGTGAGGTGAGGTTTCCTTCCCTGGAGGCACCACAGACCCTTTGCTGAGGGCTCCATGGGAAGGATGCAGCGATGTGAAGGAGCCAAACCTTCCCTCTGAGGGTGATGTCCTGTCTCTTCTCTTTTCTGTGCTGTGTTCAGTCCAGTCCTCATGTAAATGTGTTATTGGGCTGTCTCTTCCATGAGCCCATTATCTTTACACACAGCATCTTTGCTTTCAAGTTCAATATTTTCAGAGAGCCGTGCTCCTTCTGGCGCTTTGCTCAAGTTCACTTAGTCCCGTGAAGAAAACTAACCATGAAAAGTCACTCTACTTCCAGTGACTGCACTGGAATAATTCTGTGCCTTGAAGTTTTTCTTAAAGGAGAAAGGAATGCAGCCCCCTCAGCCCAGCTCCAGCCTTTTCTCCAGCTTGGTAAATGTTTAACCTGCCATTTAACAGCAGCTTGTTTTCACACTGTAAACAAAGGCACTGTGTTTAACACTGCTAATTTGACAGTGTACAGTGCTGGCAACATCCCACTAATGTGTGGTGGTGCTTGTTAGGAGGTGTGCAGAGCAGAAAAGCTGGGTTAAGCTCAGAGGGATGGGGCAGCAGGAACATCCTCTGACTCCCTGGATGGATGCAGGTCAGAGCTGCTTGCTCAGAGTCCTGGGGCTGTTTGCAAACCTCAGTGCATCACACACAGGACATGGGCTGAGCACATCCCAGCACTGAAGTGTCTGCAAGGAGCACTTGGCTCTTTGGGATTTCTGTTCTGACTTAGAAGTAATGGGACAACTGGAAAAATTTGTTTTTCCTAAGCACAAAAGTCAAAGCACCAATTTAGTTTGGTTTACCTGAACAAACCCTTAAATAGAATGCTTCAGAGATGCCTGCATTTTGTGAGTTTAGCATATTGCTCCTCAATTTCTGTCTTAAACTAAGCCACTGTGGTATCAGAAGCCTCTCACTGAACCCACGTTTACTTATTTCAGTCACATTCAGCTGGCATCAATATTCTTGGAAATCCAGAAGAATTTATGTGGGAGATGGAGTGCTTGCTCTTGAATAAACCAGGATGAGAATTACGACTCAGGCTGGAATGTAAAGAGAAATGAGGTCTCAGGCTTAGAGCGAGAATGTTCTGAGCTATTTTCTGTTTTCAAGTTCTTGAAATAAGTATCATATTAGAGAGGGAAAGTTATTATTGTAAACTTCTTCCAATTCGGTGTATATAATAGAGATGTCATGGAGGAGATAAACTGTATTTAATTTTATGTTTGAGTTCTGGCTGTTTGTTGCTGTCTCAAGGGGAGGGAGCAGAAGGTTGTTTCTCAAGTCCTTTAGTCTTTAAAAATGCCAGAATTTGATGCAGTGCTCTACAGTATGCACAATTTTTTCTCTCTGTGATCCAGAAATGATTGTGTTGTGAAACGCTGAAAGCTCAGGAATAACTGAAGGTAGTTTAATAACTTCAGAATAACTGCAGGTAGTTTAAGCATGAAGGACTGGAGCATGTTGTGTCTTAGGGGATTTTGCACCGGATTTTATTTCGACCACGCTGTGGAGGAATTCTGTCATTTGCTGGCGGCCAAGGAGCTGGACTGCACCCAAAGTGAAACCCTGCTCTCCTCTCCCCTCAGGCCCGTGCTTCACACGGCTTTGGCTGCACAAGCAGCTGCAGCAGCAGGGTCTGATGGCAGCCAGGGGCAGCTCCTCTGCTCGGCTGCGCTGCAGGGTTTGCGCTGCTGCGCAGAGGCAGCGCTGCTGCAGCTGCTCCTGCACAGCACCAGGAGCTGAGGGGCTCCTGCAGAGTCTGCAGGGCTGGGACTCAGCAGCCACACAAACAGGGGGCTCTGCTGGCTCTCCTGCAGCACAGGGTGCAGCAGTTCAAAGGGATCTCTCAGGGTTGCTGTTCCCTGAGATTCTCCTCGGGGTTGCTGTTCCCCGAGGTAATCAGGTTTTTCATCTTCTCTTTGCCCTGAGTGTTTCACACCGAAGGTAGAGATGACAAGCTGAGTCCCCAGTCCGTGTTTCCAAGGTTGTTTATTCTTCATTCTCTCAGTTCTGTCTCAGCTCTGCCAGGCCTCCCTGGCAGGGGCATTATCTCAGTTCTGTCTCAGCTCTGCCAGGCCTCCCTGGCAGGGGCATTATCTCAGTTCTGTCTCAGCTCTGCCAGGCCTCCCTGGCAGGGGCATTATCTCAGTTCTGTCTCAGCTCTGCCAGGCCTCCCTGGCAGGGGCATTATCTCAGTTCTGTCTCAGCTCTGCCAGGCCTCCCTGGCAGGGGCATTATCTCAGTTCTGTCTCAGCTCTGCCAGGCCTCCCTGGCAGGGGCATTATCTCAGTTCTGTCTCAGCTCTGCCAGGCCTCCCTGGCAGGGGCATTATCTCAGTTCTGTCTCAGCTCTGCCAGGCCTCCCTGGCAGGGGCATTATCTCAGTTCTGTCTCAGCTCTGCCAGGCCTCCCTGGCAGGGGCATTATCTCAGTTCTGTCTCAGCTCTGCCAGGCCTCCCTGGCAGGGGCATTATCTCAGTTCTGTCTCAGCTCTGCCAGGCCTCCCTGGCAGGGGCATTATCTCAGTTCTGTCTCAGCTCTGCCAGGCCTCCCTGGCAGGGGCATTATCTCAGTTCTGTCTCAGCTCTGCCAGGCCTCCCTGGCAGGGGCATTATCTCAGTTCTGTCTCAGCTCTGCCAGGCCTCCCTGGCAGGGGCATTATCTCAGTTCTGTCTCAGCTCTGCAGGGCATCCCCAGCAGAGCAGGACTGGGCGGCTCAGAGAGCCCCACACCTCATGTACAGCACCCCTGACCCAACCCTGTCCAAAATGCACTTTTTATTGACAGAATTTTACCAATGCCCACTGCCTATGCTAACATGGCATTTCTACTCTAAACCAATCTCTAAAATCCAACTCAGCAAAAGATGGGGGACGAGAGCAAGAACAAGGAGCACAGGGGCCACTCCCCAATTCCTCCAGCTTGTCTCTTCAACCCCATATACTAAAAATCCCAGATTCTACATTTATATTCTATGATAGACTAAATACTGCTTATTTTGAATTCTCTCAGCTTGTGATTCTTCACACACTGTGGGCATTCACTGCCATGGCAGGGATCAGAGGCAGTGTCCTCCTGGGCTCTGTGTGAGGCTCTGACCCCCTTGGACAGACCCCAGACCCCCTGTCCGGTCTCCAAACCCTCCAGGGTGGGCACAGGGATGTTCTAGACTCCAACAGGCATCAACACCTGAAGTGGATTTGATGTTGATAAGAGTTTTGTGATCGACGTTAATGCTCTGAGGTTTTGGTTTTATTGACAGCTCATTCCAGAAGTCTGAAAGGCCGTGGGGTTTTATGGTAAATATTAATTTGATTATGTGCCAGCACAGCCCCAGCATATGTCATTCTTCCTGGGGTTTACAAGGGGCAGGAATGTCAGGAGACATTTATGCAGCATGTGCCTGGTAATGGCCTGACTGGAGCTGGGACTGTGTATGAGCTGTGCTGGAGGAAAACTGCAGGGCTGAATTGACTTTGAGTTGTCATTTCCCCTGAATTGCTCAAACCCTCCCACCCCACTCCCAAAATATAGTTAAATGATTAAAATGACTGCCTAGACACAGCTGTTAATAAAATGTTAATGAAATCAGATTAAGTCAGACCCATTATAGTTTAAACATTCATATTCCCCCATTGAAACTCTGGTACAAAGCTGAGGATTCCAGATGTCCTCCAGGGAGGGGCTGTGGTAAAGCTGAAACCTACACACTGTGGGAATCAACCTATGAGAGGATGTGTAAGATCTGAAATCTGCAGTTTGCTCTGCACTGATCTCTTTGTGCTTGAAACAGTTCCTAGAAGGTAAAACCCCACACACCATGGCATACATGGAACAGAGAGCTGAATCATCCTGTTAAAGCATTGATTTATTGTGTCCATTCAACACAAGCCTCTCTAAAAGGACATTGTTGGAGATATTTGGGACTTCAGCCATGAGGGAGGAAAGGCACCTGGATTGTTGGCACTGCACCTCTCAGTGCTGCTGCTCTGTCCTTTCTGCCCCTCGCTCTCTGCTGGTACTGGACCCATCAAAGGGAAAATTATGTGCAATCGTTCTCTTGTTGCTGCACTGACATTTTCCTCTTTTTTTTTTTTTTGGCTTAGAACTGAGCCCAAGCTGTGGCCAGGATCTCTGGCCTGGGGAGAACTCTGCAGCTGCATTCACCTGGGACAGCATTTGGTGGCAGAGCCAGGGCTGGGGATGTGCCCCCTCCTGGAGGTGTGACAGGATTATCCAGGGATTCCTCCTCTCCTTCCTCTCCAGAGGGCAGGGCACATGGAAAGCACTGCCATGAAATATTTATGGATTATCTCACACTGGGGGTTTTTCTGGGATTGTCTTGTCACCCTTAGAGATTGCTGTGACTGAATCCCAGCCTCCTGGAATTTGTGTTTAACTCCTGGAAATGCTCTGATCTCTGGCTGGAGTATCAGACAGTAACTCTCAGTCCTTTATACACCTGTAACCCATCTGTCCCCTGTTTGTCACTGCTCCTCCACACAGCACAGATCCATTTCACCTGACTGCCTGGGACAGGCTCTGTGTCCACTCCATCATTTTTACTGCTCTCTTCAGTAGTTTATCAATGTACTTCCTATAGAGGAGAGCTCAAAAATATATATATGTGCACTACATCAGCCTTGAGCTGAGTTTGTGTAACTGGGAATGAATCACACCCGTGGCCCTCAGGTGCTGGGTATTTTCTGCTGGGTGCTAATGCTCCCAAATTGCCTCCCAGTTCCTGTGAGGAAAAAGTTCTCAACACACAACATTTCCTTTCCTGTGCCTAGGATTTAAATACCATGTACTTCACCTGTGGAGGGATTGTGTTCACTCATTTTCAGTGTTTTCACCATTTTCCTCCTGTTACAGTACTTCCTCTTATTTTTTTCCCTCTGATTGACATCCTTCGTTTTTATCTTTGTTGGTAGAATTTAGTTTCCATTATATTTTTCCTGTTCATGGAAAAAAACTGCCTAAAATATAAATTTCCCTAGATTTCTGCCAATAATTTAAAATTTATTTCCTGTGACTTTATTATCTATTCTCTCTGCTAAGTGTGGCAGTTTCCAGAGTGTTTATCTGTACCCCAGTCTGACAGGGACAACAGTGACTGGAGGGGGAAACCAAGAAACTATCAATAAAAACATGGAGCTGTAGGACTCTGCTCTCCGTGCTGCATCAATAAATGATTTCACCTAAGGTACCACAATGATATATAGAATATCACACCAACAACAGGCAGCCCTGGGTTTGGTAATCTCTGGAACTGACTCTGATCACTGCTGCCTGGCAGAGCAGGGGTTCATTGGATTGATTAATTCATTCCTAGGATGGTTATGGCTTCACTTCCTTAATCCAACTTCTAATTTGTAGAGAAAATAATACTTCAAGTTTTAATCCAGTCACCAAGATCCTCCTTTTAGGTTGGGCCTTTATCAGGCTACTCCACTTAATGTCACTAAATAAGATGATTGGGAAACAAAACAGTAAGGAATAAATTTTTCTGCATTTTTGACAACTCCTGTTGCATTCATCTGTGCTTAAACAGAGTTCTGAACCATAACTTTGACTGGGAGATTTGAGAATATTATCAGGGAATGATTCACAGCATTAGACACCACCCTCCTCTTGCAAGGCCCCTTCCCTGTTACACTGTTTAGTTTGTTTTTTTTCATTTGTCGCATTAATGTGAGTTGTGAGCAGAGCTCCAGAGGCAATGTATTGCATACAGGAGTTGTTATAGAACATTAAGTCCATCTCATAATTAAATGCTCTATCTATTTTCTTGTAAACAATAAGACCATAAAGGAGGTAATAGAAAAAAATGATGTCCCCAGTGTAATGGCTTGTACAAAATATGGCCAGAGGAGCTCAGCATTTCAGCCTGCTGGGAGTGCCAAGTCCTCTGGCTTTGTCCTTAACCCAGAGCAGGAAAGTTGCTCTCATCCATGGGCTTTTGAGCACAACAGATGATCTCTTCATGGGCTTTGAGCATTGCATGGCCAGGATTCCCCAGCTAATGGAAGAAAGAATACAATTTTCTGGATACAAAAGTACTTTAAAAAGAGAGTTTTGTAATCAATTTAAAAGCTAGACCTGAATTAGTATTAGATTTTCCTTATGTTTAATTAAGTCTAATTAAACAATGCAGACATCTTCCTGTCACCTGTGGTGTGATTATGTTAAATATTTAATGCTTGTGAAGGATTAGGCTGCACATCTAATCTATATCTAGCAATCTGTTCTCTCTCTGGAGTATTTTTTATTTAGTTCTGCTTTTGTATAATGAGTTGCCTTTCAAAGGAAGCTGTTAAATGCTTTGGTGGGAAGGGGCTGTGTCGTGCTGCACTGTGAGGAGGAGAACACTGCTGAGCAGGAGTGTGGGGGCTGCAGCAGGGACAGCCCACCCCACCCTGCCTTTCTGCAGGAGAAGGCATCAAATCAAACCTTTGTTTGTTCAGAACTTCAGTGTCTCCCTCTTCCTCCCAGAGCCAAATGATTAAGGACTTTGAAAACCCCAGCACAGGGTTTGTTTTTTTATTCACATTGAGAATATCCCTTGCAGCGTGCACGCATCTCAAGGTTGCACATTTCTTGGACTTGTTTTCCCAAGGGGCTGTCAGCTGTGTAACAGAAAAATGCATTTGTACATCTCTTCCCTCCTGAGCACCTCCCCATCCCTTCCTCATCCCTGCACTGCCTCTGAGACACAGGAATGATCTGTTTATCTGCTCCCCTCCTGGGATGGACCCCTTCAAAGGAGAGGCCAAGGACGAGTTTCTGGGGGCAAGTGCTTTAAGAAATGGGTATTTGCATCTGGTCATAATGATTGTCTTCTCTAACAAAGCCAGTGGAAAACAAAAATAATCAGCTATTCATCAAAAATGGGTTAAATGTATTCTCATTCATGCTATAAAAGGCACATAAAACACTTCTCTGGCAGTTTATTTGCATTAGCCATTACTTGCATCTGAGGACAAAAGACAAATTCACATAATTATTTTTCAATTGGTTGGGTCTGTGTCTGTGTAATCATTTTTTCACAGTGTATGAAGCCCTTTTTCAATAGACCATAACAGTAATAGCTATTTCTTATTTACAACTGGAGGAGAAGATCCAGCTACCAGATTTTATTATGCAGAGTGAACTTTTCAAAATTAAATTAGCAGAGCTAACGTGGTGGCCCACAGTAAACTAATTAGTTGTTAGACTGTTGGCAGAGATAGTATCAACTCTTTCAGACTTCCTAACAAACGTCCTCAAAAATTACAGGCAAAGGGTTTCTATTGCAGTTTGGTTAAGCGTGAAAATATTCATTCTCTTTAGTCAGAGAGAGGAGGTGATGGAGGAGAGGCAGCTCAGCAAAGGGCCCCCAAACCTCCCTGATCAAAAGCAAACCCAATCAGAGGCAGGAGAGGTTTTCATTGCCACGTTTAAGTGGCTTGAACATCGGTATCTTTATGATGTCTGGACAAACCCACAGGCTTTGATCTACAAAAGCAGTCCAAGATCCAAGGGGGGTTGTGGAGCAGAGCTCAGTGGGGTTACCTGGGCCAGCCAAGAGGGATAAAGAGAGGAGCACCCACACCCACCTGCTGTGGGGCTGGGGCTCCAGCAGCTCCTCTGGCACCTCCTGGGAGCCCTGGTATGAAATCCACGCCACATCCTATTAAAAGTGCTCTGTCATTGGAAGTGGAAGGTGGAGGCTTCTTAAGCTGGGGTTTTGTTGCCCTCTAGTGAATGAGGTCAGCATTATGCATGGGAAATTGTTTTGATGGCTGCATAATTAATGTGCTCTGAATTGGTGCAAAAGTGCAGCCAAATTGCATCCTGTTCCCACTTGAATTACTTAACCTACAGACACTGCTCCTTACAAAGTGTTGCTTCCTTGCCTGAGCCTTTTTTTTCCTCTGTTTTATTCTTGCAATGAGAATGCACCACTGTGTGGGTATCATGATAAGGCAAGGAAGCCAGAGACAAGGAATAAATCAACTAAATGGATCTGCAGCACAGTAGCTTTAATACATTGGTATATACTTAATATGTCTCCTGAAAAGAATGTCTAATTATACTGTCATGGCAAAAAATGCATTTTCAATAGTGATAAATTATGCCATCATTTACTTTCTGAGAACATGCTGAGATTTATGAAAGATTACTGCAAAATTATCATGCCAGGATAAAAAAAGAAAAGCCAGACTCAGTTATCATTGGCATCAGGAAAGAAAGAACAGGGAGAAAACCCCTTTCAATAGTGAAATACAGAGTAGAATTGATAAAACGTTATGCAGAATGAAAATATTCTGCTATGGAATGAAATTCAGCCTTACATTGAATTTTTTTCCTGACTTTGTTACCTGCTCAAGACTATTTTGGGGCTTAGATGAGGAGGTTGTCCCAATCCTGTGTATAGTTGGAAGCCACAGGGCATAATTCTTCAATGACTAGACCTTGACAGTTTTGCTTATCTGGGAGAAAACCAGGGGGAGGTGAAGGAGTATGAAGCCCCAGAACAGCACATTAGGAAATATGAATTTATTTCATATGGGTTTTGCTCCAACAGCCCCCAGCTCAGCTGACCTGGGTGCACAGGTAGAGGCAGCTCTTATGGACCTGCTTTTGTGGCTTGAACTCTGTTTTTGCAGGGGTTTTATCCTTATCCCTCACTTATTTTCCAAAGAAGCCCACAGAACTGACCCCGTTTTGTGGCAGCCTGTTTTGGGTTGGTACAGCTGCACCACCCTGGCTGCAGGCTCAGCTCTGGGCCCTCAGGAATCTCCCCTGCTCCATCAGCTCCTCCACTTGCAGGACGAGGAGCAGCTCCTCCAAGCAGTGTTGTAGTCCCTGGTGCTTTTTCCTGTATCACAAACCAAAAATAAGCAAATCCTCTCTCCACACATCCTCCCACCAAGTCCTTTCTGAGCTGATGCTTCCCTCATTTGAAGGTGTCTGTTATGGACCTGTTTTCTGGGTGGGACTTTTCTCCTGTTCATTCCAGTGGGGTTGGGAAGAAGATCAATGTTTCCTGGTAAGGGCAGTCCTGTACAGGATTGGAAAATACAGAGTTTAACCAGTGGCTATCAAGGATGAAGGCAGCCCACCCTGGTGTGGGACTCAGGAACCCAGTGAGGTCAATTAGGGCTTTGGATAAGGCTCAGAGAATGACAAGCAGCTCTTTTATTGACCCCTCTGGGAGGAAAACACAACTTAAAATCAAGGAGATAAATAAAATGCTGTGCTGCTTGCTGCACTCCGTGAAAAACATCTGTAAAAACATCCACTCTGATTTTTTGAGCGTGCATGAAGAGTTCTGTGTTTTAATTCAGGTTGGTTTTTATAATTACTGAGTGTTTAGACTGTTCCTGACAGACTGGCTGGTGTAGCTGGGAGAAATGGGACATCTGATGAAAATTCTTATTTGGAGTTAAAAAATACACTCAGTGCCACCCAGCACAGCCCAAGCAGTCTCACTGAATTAAAAAGTAAAACCAGACAACAATGAATATAATAATAGCTGGCATAAGTAACCCACCTACCAAAAAAAAAAAAAAAGTCTTAGTTTAAACAAATAAAATAAGTTTAAAACTAATAAAAATCTCATAAGTGTATGAGATGCTGTTAAATATCCCAAACAGCAATGCAACCCCTCTTCAAGTAACAGTTGCCTTCATTGTCTGCTGCTGAGAGATTTCCAGCAAATCCTCTGTGGTCCCGTTGTAATTTTCCACCTGTTGGCTGTTTTGATTTGCTCAAAAATCACTTTGCACTTCTCAGTCCTGCCACTCAAAACCAGCAGTCCCAGTAATGTGTGGCACAGAGCTCACAGCCAAAAATGCCACAGCAGCAGCTGGGATCTGAAAGCAGGAATAAAATAAAAACAGATGTTATTGACTGAGGTGTTGGGGCACTGATGCCTTGATGGGCTTCCCTAAAAACAGAGGCCAGACAAAATGAAGAGAATAAAAATATTTTATTTTATTGAAGGGCCTTTAGGCACATCCAGGGCAGACAAAGCTCCCAGGGGCTGCACCCAAAATGGATGAGGGCTTTTCACCCTTTTACAAGTTTTGTCCCATTTGCATTTTGGGGATTCATCTTCCAATAACAGCTTCAGGTAATGAAGTCATTCACCCCCAGTTTGCTCTCCCCAACCCATTTTTGTTCCCATCTCTCAGGCCTGAGGCAGTGAGGTGTCCTTGATCCCCAGGCTTGGAGAGGAATTGCTGTGTGTGCCCAAAATGGGCCAGCAGCAGCTCACACCGAGTGTGGAGTTTGGAGTTAAACACTAAAGAACTGCAGAATCACAAACAGACAGAAAAGATAAAAGCTGAAATCCCAAGGAATCAGCAGGACAGACTCTGATCCTCACTGTGCTGAGGTGGGTGTGAGGTGACAGGAGCAGCTCAGGGACATTTTGTCAACGACAGCTGGGCTAGCCCAGCACATTTATCAGCTGTGATTGTTCTATATATTCCATATTCCATACCTACAGCACCCAGCACTGAATTGCCTTTTCACTTTTTAGCTCTATTTTAGCTGCTGCAAGACATTTTCCTCCTAACAAGCATGATTGGCACTTGCTTTCATTAGTCCAAGTTAGCAAACACAAATCAATCTTTGTTCCCAGCAAACTCTTCATTTTTTAGAAAGTTTTTCCCTCTAGTCATCAGCGAGTACTTTTGGCCATAAGAAAATTAACAGCTTTGGTGTATTTTATAAAGACATTTACATGCATCTTCTTCATGTTTTACACTTGTTCCTTAACATTTTTTTCTCACATGGTGAAATTTTTGTAAATATTTCTGCCTTCCTCTCTGAGTCTGCACACCCTCTGGAAAACTCTATAAATAGAGAGGGTTCAACTGGAAAGTACTATATGCTGTTTCTAAAATTCAACATTATGCTTATGCCTGAGTTTAAAAATGCTATTGCAGGTTCTACAGTGAGGGTTGAAAGTGTTTCCTGAACATGTGGTAGCTACTTCAGGGGTTGCTGTTGTTGTAGATATGGCAGGAAGAACAAATCCACAGTTCTTGGTTTGCTTTTCTTTCCCTCTTTATTAAATAGAGAAGTGATAATTGCTTGGTTTTGTTTGCACTAGATGATAAATTTTCTTCTCATTAGACACATAAACCACAGACAGACTTGCTCAGCTTCTCCATTTTGATCAGATAAAATCTCAGCTGATTTTAGTCTCTTTAAAATGAAGGCTACATTTGGTCCCAATAAGCACATTGAGTTTGTTTATTTATTTATTTATTTTTAATTTGAAGCCCATAAATAAAATTTTCTTTGGATGAAAAAAAGTTATTTTAAAGGAGGGGAGAAATGATGTGACCTGCCAGTCTCTGAAGCTCTCCACTGCAGGAACTATATCCTGTGAGGTGAGAGCACATCTGTGTCTGCAAAATTAGATGAGATCCTTACACTTCTAATTTTAAAATTTCTGGACAATCCTAGCTTTAAAACATAAAGCAGTCCTGCATGCTTCCACACTCATTAATCTTCACTTTCGGTTTATTTAAAAATGAATCTTCATTTTCTTTATATTTATTGAATCACATTTATTAAATTGAATACAATTTGTGCAGAACAAATATTAGCTGTAGCACAAAATGACCTACTGAGCTCAAAGTCTGCAGGAAGAAAAGGAAAACTGTTGTGCTAATAAGATCTGGCTTCACTTACAACACTCCTGCAACATGAATCACTAGAAAAAAAAGCCTTATTTCCATGACTGAGTAGACTGAAAACAGGACATTACCAAGCAGAGAGAGATAATTTTTTCATGTGTGATTGTTCACAAATGGCTTTGATACCATGAGTAATTAAGGGAGTTGTGTTATCCCCCAGCACCCACCCACACTTCTTTTCAAAAAACTCAAAAATGTCACCTCGCCCTCAGTGAGCTGCTGTGCCCTGGGTGCTGCAGAGCTCTCTGGATTTTGGGTGTCCCACAAATTATTCCCCATCTCTGGCTGGTGGGAATGACACAGGAAAGAGCTGGGATCCTTCAATCCCTCCAGACACCACGGTCCTGACTGATGCTGTGTTTCCATCAGGATCCCTGTGAGCCCAGGGGAGCTGATCTGACCCGAGGGTTCAGAGATTTCTGCTGGATTCTTGCTTAGAAAGACACAGGCAAAGTGCAAAATGTTATAAATGCCAATACAATATTCCGATTAAAGTTATAATTTGGTTTATTAACATAAGATCGAATGACAGAATTTCGGCAAAACCACCCACAGCAGGGATACTTGACTATTTTAACTATTTTATGGGAAAATGTCAAGGGTGAACTGGGATGCAGTACCTGGCCCACTGCTGTCCCCCCTTAGTCCACAAATTTGCCTTGTTCAGGCTTATTTTTTATACACTTTATTCTGCCCCTAAAATCTCCTCATAGTCCTTTTGTGTCCAGGCGAGTTATTCCCATTCATGGCTGTTCCTTCTCTCCTGTAAGGTGCCAATTTCTGGTTTCTATAGATGCACTGGCTGATGAATGGTAAAGGAGATATGGATGATGGTGCTCCATGCTCGATGCTGAGGGTGTTGCTGATGGTCTTGATGGCCCTGCCATCCAGGGAGGAGAAGGCTGATTGCTCATCTTGATGTGTCTTTTCCTGCCGGTTTTCCCGTAAATGCTCTGTCTCCTTTCTGAATGTAAAATTCCAGGGTGGTTCCTGCCTTTTTGTCTTAACAAATTTTACAAGGCAGACTGAAATTTATATTCTCATACAACACATCTATATACAGTGATTATAGTTTTAATACGTTACAAACTATAAGAACATGAATTAACAATCCCTATTTTTCACACAAAATAAGTTGTGAGTTGATGGAGATTCAGGATTAACTCAGAGAGTCCAAAAGTCGAGGGCAGCCTTTGATTTCAACAATAGTTCCAGATTTGAGAGGGGAAAGAGCTTGGGAGCTTTCCTGGGTTTGGCTTTGCTCTGAGCTGACCCAGTGCAATTTGGGGGCAAAGTTTTGCCCAAGAATTGATTACTTTGACTGAAAGCAATATTTGGATTTTCCCACACAGCCCCCTCTTTGAGGATGCTTTCTCTAGGGGTTTGTGGGAAAGATGGTCAGTGACAAAAATATAATAACTTTTGAGGATTTATTTTTTTAAGAATACCTGCAAATTGGAAGGGCAGAAATAATTACCTCTCCTGCTGTAATAGTCATAGATTTCCTCAGTGAAGACAAAATCTCCAGCTAGATTCTTTAGAAATTGTATTTGTACAAATACAGGAAATGGATGTTTGCTGTCATCTCTTCAAACCTCCAATGTTTGCTTCATTAAACTCCATGCAAAATGTTGGTTCATGAGTGGGTCCTTTCCTTTCTGCAATATTTTTCAGTCCTCTTTTCTGTTTGTTCTTCCTCCTTATTAGTGATTCTGAGGATATTTTGTACCTTGTGCACATTTTTTCTTATTAAAAATGTAGAAGTAAATATTGCTCTTAGGGGTTTTGGAGTAAATCCAGAATTAACTTAATGCTGTCATGGAGCTTCCTTCATTTTTGTAGTGCTATATATCAGTGATCTGAGCCAGAGTCTCTGCATAACATGAAATTTAAATTCTACTCAACAAAAATATTTCAGTGAAATGTTTTTCCATTTTTTCTCATTAATCAAAATAACATGTTTCACAGAAAAACAAGCCCTGATCGCTCTCTTTGTGAAAAACTCAAAGTGGATTATCTTGTTAGAAAATGTAAATCTCTGGAACCTGAATGACACATTTCAACTACCCACAAATCAGATTTTCATTCCCAATAAACTTCTTTTCTGGTTTTGTTTTGTTTAATTATAAAAACCTAAAGCCTGTCAAAATCTCAGAATGACACATACAACAGAAAATCAGATTGCTGCCCACCTCTATTGGTTTCTATAATAGTCTTCAACTACAAGGAGGAAAAATGAAGCATTAGCAACAAAACTGTTTCGATGACAAGATGCATCTGAACTTCTTATTTTCTGACAAATAAGAGGAATATCTTTACATTTCTCTTTGCTGCTTTCCAGCTTTCTGACAGCTATTTCTCTGCCTTCTTCGATGCCAGCAGAAATGAAAATATAAACCTCGATTTCCAAGCTGCAGTCCCTGGCTGTGGGACTGTGCACACACATGCTGGGTACATTTTTTACTCTGGTGCCAATTAAAACACACATACACCAAGGCTTGTGTTTTCATCTGACCGTGCCTTGATGTTTATTTATAATAAGGTGTGCATTTCTGGGAGCCCTTTTTTCTCTCCCTCACAGGAGATTGGTGTGTGTCTCACTTGACAGATAAGGGTGGCATTGACTCAAGTAGGATCATCAAACCCAACAGGCTTTGACAGAGCGGGCCTCATAAATAATGTGCATCAGTTTTTACTCTGTCAGTGTAAATGCATCTCCTCCACCACTGGTTTCCACTTGTTTTATCCAGAATGCCTAAGAATAATGAATAAATCATAGTCCTGTATACATGTATGGATGCATATGTATGTGTATATATTCATACATAATTCATGCCATAAATATCTATTTTGGTCTGGCAGGGAGGTCACATGTAAGAGTGGAGGTGTGATAAGACACTGTACCTAAAGTATTAATCTGCTTTCAGATGCTGCAGTTTATTTCATTTAACAAGAGAAACAGATGAATGCAGATCATCTTGATGCAGTCTTTTTTCTTTTTTCATTTTTTTGCCTTTACCCCACAAAGAACATGCAGCACTTGTGATCCCCACTGGAAAGTTCTTTTGCTCATCACTCCTGGCTGTTTCCAACTGGCCCCAAATTGCTCATTAGGTTTTTCTGAGCCTGCCAGTTCTCCTAAGCTGGATGTGGTGTTTCCTTCTGCCTCCTCTCTCTGGTTTTTTTGTCACATAAATCTCCATAAGCAAGAGTCATTGCCTTTCCCTCCATGTGTCTTTAAAGAAGAGGCACCACTCAGTGTCTTGGGTTTGTTTTGAGTTTTTGGCTCCCACAGGAGCATAAATTGTTGACATAGTCACTTTTATTTATAAAAATTATCTGAAGAACATAAACAAAAGAAGAGACATATTTTGCTTCGAACTCCATTTACTGGGCAGATTTTACATCATCTTACCTCAGAGATGTTTAACCTGTTTGTGACTTGAACACAAAATTGCTAACTTCAGCATGCAATTTAGCCTCTCCAGTTACCACACGGCCTTCAGCCTGTTCCATCTCTATTTTCTCCACAGGATAAAAGACACTCTTTGTTTTCTAAATTACTGTGCAAGTCCCCATTGCTCATTTGCAAACTATAATTTACACAGAGCTGCAACACTTCAGCATTGATGCACCTGGAAAACAAAAGAAAATGCACAGTAATGTCTGGAAACGAGCTCCCAGGATTGTGGGGTACAGAGCCCAATTTTCTCTGGCATTTGCGTTAAAAAAAAAGATAATTTAGACCTCACTGATATATAATTAGTACCCAAGGAGTAATATCTTCATTGGACAAGAAGGAAGGGATGGAGAAGGGTCCTCAGGAGGAAGGTCTGTGACTGGAGCTGTTGGCATCAGCCCTGGATGCGATTGGATTTTACAGATACAATTCACTAACAGAGGCACTCAACCCCCAGAACAGGCAATGCCTCTGAGCTGGGGCTCCCAATGCACTAATTACTCTGTTTAACACAAAGACAGTGGTGGAATGGGATTCTGATAGAAAAGCCATGTTATCTGTGTGCCCTGGGGTTCCTGCTGAGTCCTGTGCCCTCCACCTGAGGAGAAATGACAAATTACTTTCCCACTTTGCTCTTTCTTCATTACATCTGAAATGCAGGATGTGGTCTGTGAATTATTTCAGATCACCTAGTTCCCCCCAAAATACCCCAAACACGGCTCAGTCCATGGCACTCAGAAAGTGCCAAATCTAACATGATTTTAGTGTATTCCAGGACATTTTTGCCTTTTGAATGATCCCTGATTCCTTCCTGGAATCCTTCCTTCCCACTGGTTACATTTTGGAGATAGGTTTGACTTTCTGTTTCCTTGGGTTTTGCTGCTGAGGGAGGAAAAGTAGGTTCAAGTTATGGTCAGAAGCTTGACAAGTGTAGAATTGGCTGACAAATCCAATCTATTGCTGGCAAAGTTTGTGAAACATCAAAGTGCAAGAGGTTGGAACACCTACAGTAACAAGTAAGAAGCAAATCATGACAGAGTGAGTGACTGGGGTGTTAAATAAAGTCACAACAAAACCTGTCACGGGTTTTGTGACAAGCTTTGGAGAACACCTGACAAGGTGTTCTCACATTAACAGCAGCAGTTATTGTTTGATTACATCAGTACTTTGAATGCAACAGGGCTGCTATTTTGTCTTTCTGTCTTCATATGAATCAGGATTTTGGCCACCATATCCCACTTTGGCAAAGCTGCTGAGCAATTTTGGTTTCATATTAATTTATGATGTGCCTTTCCTATGGGGAGAGGGTTTTATTTTGACAAAGAGCAGTAACACTGAAGAACTCCTGATATTTAATGTATAGAGAAGGTCATGAATTTATGTCTGTGCTGGGGCAAATATTACAGCCTCTGTGCCAGAGATGGATGGCACTTGTGCTGTGCCTCACTGCTAAGGGAGACAGTAAATCATAAGATGTTACTTCTCACCTTGCTGAAGTTGTAAAGTGAATATAACATTTCTTTATATTGAATGATCCAGTTAGGGACAGGGAAGGTCAGGTCACACTGGGCTGGGCCCCCCAAAATGTAGATTTACCTTCCCAGAGTAGCTGAGACACGTTTTCAGACACAGAATAGAACATTTTGTAGCAAAACCTAATAAATAGCTGGCTGTCCATCACTGTCTTTTTGCATTGTCATGATGAAGCTTCTTCTTGACATCTGATTTTGAAAGAGATTGAATTGTCACTTCTGTTAATGCAGGGTTTGTGCTGCTCTCACCACAGATCAGCCCAGAGTGCAGAGCTGGTGAGGCAGTCCCTGGGAAATCCCATCAAATCATGTTTGGGGAGCACATCAGGGCTTGCAGGAGGATTTTTTTCCCTTTCCTGTGCTCCACTCCATTAGCTCAGGTAGCTGTAAAGGTGTGACAGGCAAAGCTGAGGCAGCAGCTCCTGCAGGAGCTCCCCAGCACATTTCAGTGGGGCTGAGGGGAGCTTTGAGCAGCTCTGGCCCCTTCCCCAGCCATGGACAGGGCACCCTGAGCCTCCAGAACTGCTCTGATCCCTGGCAGCTCAGCAAGGAATCTGCCTTTTGGGACAGCACACATTTAATGTCACATTAAGCTGGTTTTGCTAAGGATATTTCAGATCAGTCCAACCAACTGATGCACACGGACACTTTCCCTGCATTGGGAAACTGTTCTAAAGCTTGTTCCAAAGCTGAGTGCACATTGACTTCTGAATTACTTCATAAACTTGGAATATTTTCCTTTCATTTTTGCTTTACTTTCCCGGGTATTCACTTGGTGGTTAAAATCTGTGGATTGCTGAACCATCTCACACCTTTTGCGAGGATCCATTTCTGACAATATTCAGAATACTGCAGTGACACAAACAGAAACTGCCTTACAAAGTCCAGAGATTACACATTCAAGCCCTGATTTTATATTACCATATTTATTTGCTGAAATAAGTGGGTGGTAAAGGAAGCCAGTGCCACAGGCAATCTGTGTCACCAGCTGCAATGTGCATCTCCTCAGTAGTTTATACGCAAATTCTTTACAATTTTTTATAAATCGTTTGAAAGTTTTTTGTTCTGCATTTGGATCTGTGCTTGATAATATAAGAAAAACAAAAAACCAAAAGAACAAAACAAAAGAACAAAACAGGCTGTCTTATAATATAATTTAAAATTATTTAAATTTATTTAGCTGTGGGAATGGAATAAGCAAAAGTTGAAAAGAATCCTGACCTGTGGGAAGAGGATTGGCCTCTGGAAAGAGAGGGAGGGTTTGCCTTTTCTGTTTGGTGCAAATACAGATCACTCAGCAGTGAAATGTGCAGTAGTTACAACATTAGTTGATTGGAGAGCTAATAACTTTGACGCAGAGGAATTAACAAAAGGAAATAGATGGCATTTCTAATAGCAGTTAAGAGGAATAATTGTTCTATCTAACAACTGACTGAATAATATGTCAGGCAATATCAGCACCAAAAGGAAGGTAAATGCCAAACAAGTAAATGAAACAATGATAGCTTTAAAGCTGGAATGTTTGATTGGGAAGCAAATGAGCCTGACATTATGTAAGGACTTGTCTGCACGGGAAATCCATCAGGGGAACTTTATGGGATAATTGTCCCCTTCAAACCTCACAGAGGAAAGGAATTTGGGGTGCAGGATGAGATTCCCCTCGTGAGGAATTGTGGATCTCTAAATCCAACTGCATTGGGGTGGTTCTAGGGGTGTCCTGGGTTGCCACGCAAGATGTAACCAGAGATGTGGATTTTATCACCAGCTCTCAAGGTGTTCTTTGTCTCTTCCATGACCCATCTCTTATAACTCTAGGGGGGATATTTTCTGTCAATGGGCAGCTGTTAAAGCAGCTGGGGCAGGGCTCTTTATCCCTTCCAGGACCCATCCTCCCTCCAGGGGAATCTCTGCTGTCCATGGGCTATCCAGGCTCCCTGCAGGGCTGATCCAATTCCAGCATCCATGGGAGATGCTGCACCCAGGGGAGGAGCCCAAATTCCCAGCTGGATAAAGCCTGGGATTGAGAGCCCAGCACAGCCTGTGTGCTCTGCATTCCCACCTGGATAAAGCCTGGGATTCAGAGCCCAGCACAGCCTGTGTGCTCTGCATTCTCAGAGGAAAACCAGACCCATCTCAGCACCACTGCACCTTCAGAGGGAACTGCCCCCTCCTACAGGATCATCTCTGCTCCCACAGAGCCACATCTGTCACTGCAGGAGGGCTGGGCTGGGCTGCCCCCAACACCCTGAGCAACAGCGTGTCAGGCTGTACTCTGACTCTGTCAGTCGTTTCTTTTTGTTTGTTGGGGGTTTTTTTATTCCTACATTTTTAATTTCCCTAGTAAAGAGTTGTTATTCCCATATTTTTGCCTGAGAGCCCCTTAATTGCAAAAAATTATAATAATTCAGAGGGAGGGGTTTTAAATTCTCCATTTCAAGGGAGGCTCCTGCCTTCCTTAGCAGACCCCTGTCCTTCCAAACCAGGACAAGGGCTCAGTTTGCCCATGGGGACAAATCCTAAAGCACTGGATGAGCTGTTCCCAGTGCCTGCCCCATTCCCCCTGCCCAGGCTGTGGAATTTTCCCTTCCCCAGCAGAACAAGGGCTGCAGTGGTGTCAGCTCTGTGACAAAATGCAAAACCAGCTGAAGAACCTTGGTGTTCAGGCTGTGACACATCAGGAGCAAAGTGACAGCCCCACGTGGGAAACATCTTTGAAATGCACTCGGGTTCCTCACACACTTAACAACCCCACCACTGCCATATTCTACCCTGGCATATTTTCCAATTGTGTTAATATAATTTTTAACATTCTTTAACCTGCTTGCTAAGAAGAAAAATGAGAGTCTGATGTTCTCTACACCTTAATTAAGTTGATAAATAGTATCTTCGTGACATGTGAATAAAAAGTTAACTCAAAGCTTTGTGTTTGCAAAGAGTCAGTAATTTTCATGACTCAAGTTTTTAATAAGCTGGATTTGAAACTCAGTTGACTGGGAGGCAATGAAGTAAAAAGGAAAGATCTAGCACTTCTTTTTCAGCACCTCACATCCTTGGCTCTGAATCTCTGAAACCACTCTGGTGAGCACAGAGTAACTCTTTAAATGGGAAAATTCAGATCTAAGAGGCAAAAAAACCTAAATTAACAGATCTGAAAACCACTTCTCTGGGAGAAAGGAAAAATTCATCTCCCACCCGAGGGTCTGAGCTGATCCAATGTGCAGCAGTGTCTGCCCTGAGCTCTGCTTGTGAGAAAAGCCCTGACAGGGACCACAGCAACCACAAAAGGGAGCAGTGACACCCATGGGTGTTCAATCTGTGCCTCCATGAGGTCTGGGCCTCCTGGACAGATGTGCCACAGCTGGCAGCGAGTCCAGGAGCACAAGGGGGAATTTGCAACCTCCCAGCCCCGTCAGGAATTCCAGCAGAGCAGCACCCACCCCATGTCTGAGCCTGCACTTGGCTCCTGCAGCTTGAAGGAGCCCAGAAACAGCACTGCCTGCTGAACATTTCATGATTTTAACACGCTTATGTACTATTTGGCTCTTTTTAAAATCGCTGTAAATGCATAAAGATTATAGGTGCTCATGTAGGCTATACTTTAGAAGAAGAAAAATCAATTTTTCATTCGTCAGCGGCAGCTTGCAATACAACTGGAATATTACCTGAACCAAGTAAACAGAATTATCCTCTAACCTGAATAAGAAGAACGTAGCAGAAAGTCTTTATCTCTCTATTTTCAACTTATATTATCTAAGTTTGACTGTGATTTAAAGAAAGAAGGGAGGGGAAGATGAGCCAAATGCAGAATTGTTATGAAAGAAGCAAAACCAAGCCCTGTGAAAGGCCTGGGAAAGGTTCACAATGGAAATGATTTTCAGTTTAAATTACTTTTGCAGGACTGTAATGTGGCAGTCAGGAAGCTTCTGAGAAAAGTCCATTCTATTTTCTTCTATTTTTTTTCCTTTTATTGGTTTGTGTTTGTATGAACTGCCTGTGGCCCTGAAAAATACCTGTTTTAAATGTTCATCCCTATGTTCCTGGAATATCTGAGCACTTCACACACATTGGGGGTTTTTCTTTTATAAATCCTCTTTAAACATTCTACTGTTGGTATTATTACCCTCCTATAACAGTTATAAATTCCTTGAGGTCACATTAAAAGAAAATAAAACTGCATTTTTGCCATAGAACTTTTTTTCTTGTGTCCTTAGGCTCAAGATCTCTTTGTAGAAATCTACCCACAAAACTGCAAAAAATATTCCTAAAAAAAAAAAATTTTTAAAATTGTTTAATTTTTCAGGATATATTGTGGGGGGAAAAGGGATGTAATCTTAAATCTATGAGTAGAATGGAATGGAATGGAATGGAATGGAATGGAATGGAATGGAATAGAATGGAATGGAATAGAATAGAAATAGAATAGAATAGAATAGAATAGAATAGAATAGAATAGAATAGAATAGAATAGAATAGAATAGAATAGAATAGAATAGAATAGAATAGAATATAATAGAATAGAATAGAATAGAATTTCTGTTCTTTGCATGTGGCACATGCACATTTTACAAACGTTTCTTAATCAGGAGTGATTTCCATCCACAGGGGCAAGAAGCTCTCCTGGAAACTTCTCTGTGCTCCTAAACTTAGGGACTTAAAATTATAATAATTTAAACCCTAAACTCTGTTTATACATCCAGATTTACATTTTATACATCCAAATTTACATCTCTTAATACACTGCCATTTTTCACCATCTATACTTTTTAATTTAATGATTTTAGGACAGTATTGTTTTATTTTCCTAAATTTCTAGGTGATGTTTTCACTTCCTTGGGCTTTTCTAGTTCCACCTTTCATCCTGGAAATAGGTCTGGATTGATGTGGCGATGATAATTGTTGTGGGAAAAAATAATTTTATTGAGCCTCAGGTTATTTCTCCCTTGAAATAATTTTCTTTATTCTAAGCTCTTTAATATGTTTCTTGAGTCAGCAGAAGTTTATTGTGTGAACTTATTGGCTGCCAGTGATCTTTCCTGGAAAATGGATAGCATCTGGTTTTTTGTAAGACCGATCTTGTCATGTTTTTTAAAGGCACCATCTGCTTTCCAGTGCTCCAAAGGGGACTCTGGTGTCCAGTGGGATTTTTATCATATGTTTGCCTCCTTTTCTGAACATCTGAATATTTTAGAGAGCAGCTAAAGGCATAATTCTTCCTCCTAAACAGTATAATTCTTTTTATATTAAAATCACGTGGATGTATTTTCAGCGAATGGAGGTTGAAGTCGTAAAATGCTTTTCAGAAATGTTATACTTCATGATAGACTTCCGTATTTAATCATAGATATTTAGTGTGTACTCATCAGAAGCAATTTTTGGTTCAGAGTCATTGCAAATATATTAAATTAGACACAACAGACCCATTTTCTGCAATAGGAGCTTTGGATTTGGTCCCCTACAAATCGCTCCCCAAAACGCTCTCAGAAATGCCTTTTAGTATCACCAATCACATCTACATTTTGAAAAGAACAAACAAAATCTAGCTTTATTCAACTGTGAATTCTATTGACCTGATTGAGCAACTTCTGTTCCTGTGAAAATTCGTTCCTTGCATGCTAATTACAGCAGAGCCCTTTCGTCAGGAGCACAGCGGGTGTGGGTGAGGATTCCTCTGGCATTTTATTTCCTTTAAGTCCAACTCACATCCCAGGCCCTTTCAGCCACCAGCACCAAAGCACACGCTCAGTTTTAAGCAGGAACTTTGGTGTTTGGTTGAATTAGAGATTTGGCAAAGGGTGGGAATATTAATGGCAGTGAAGTGATGTAGGTGCTTGGAGCTAGAATGAGCTGAACCACAGAAATAAGAGAAAAATAAAATATAACTCTTTCTATCACCTGAGGTCCCATTCTGTGTTTCAGGGCTGAAACAAGAGGATTGTTTTGATTGCTACTATTGAAAAAAAATTATATCCAAGTTCTGCCAAGTCCTTCACCCTGATCCCTGTTTTAATGTCTGGAAGATCTGAGGCAGGGGCTGAAGTGTCTGAGCGTGTTGTTAGCAGGGCAATTTCCCTAACAAGGCTCCTGAATTTATTAGGCTGTTCTCGTGCAATTTTTCTCTGTTTCCTCTACGTTCAACATGTGCCAGATGTCACTCCCAGCCTGGTTTGTGTGAGTGAGGGATGATCAGCATGAGGGACAGCCCAGCACATGCAGCAGTGGATCTTTCCTGCTGATTCCCCATGGATAATCCCAGGAAACGCCAGCCCAGCCCCATCTGCTCCTGTCACAGAGGTTTTACAGAAATAGGGAGGGCACATCCCTGCCTGGATGTGTTACATTGACCAATGCCCCACCACAATCTCTTTATATACAGAATATTCTGTGTTTGACCTTCTTCCTCCATACTCATCCCACGTGTCCTTGTAGATTTCTACATTTTACCTCTCCAGATGCTCACCTTAAATAATGTTTAAAATATTTATGCCTTCATACCATGTTAGAAAAAGACACTATTCTGCTGCATACCTTAAAATCACATTGCCCCTAAATAAAAACTCTTCCAGAGAAACAAAATACTTTATAATACTGAATTCTTTCTCATTGCCTAGAATTGAATTATACAGAACACTTGATTCAAACACTGTAATACAATGGATATTGAGCTCTGTTGCAGCCACTATGAATAAATGAGATTATTTCTGTTGAGGTGGGACTTTATCACATAATGTCCAGAGATGTTTGTTGGTCCTTATTTTTCATTCCAGGTGTTAAGCAGGTGATTGGGAAGTTAAGCAGGATAGATCCCTGTTCAGTGACATTCTGCCAACAAATGCTCCAGCCCACAGAGATCCTGGCTCAGTGTTGCTCCTTTTCCCTTTCCAGGTCGTGCCACTCCTGCTGTCAGACAAATACAATAGGAATTACTCAATTTAACACCATTTCAGTTCTAATTGAATTCCATTTGCTAAATCCTGAATAAATACATTACAACTGCTTCCTCGGTCAAACAGAGAGAAATGGCCATCTTATAATGACTCCCCTGTGGATTTAATGCCTATTCTATCTGTTAGAATAATGATTCCTACATCACTGGAATATATTTAAAGGATAATAGTTATTTAAACATGCCAAGTCTTCATACGGCAGATAAGTATTTTTCATTTGCATTTCTGGAATGAAAAGGACAGCTGGAATTACTGGTTACCAATTTGTCTGTTTTCTAAAGTATCTTGGTATCAGAGCAAGGATACAGGATTGTGAAAGGGCTTTGTGTTTGCTTTCAATTGCAATCTTAGGTGGGGAAAGGGGCTGCACCAAGGATGGGATTCACATCAGCAAATACAAAAAACTGACAGGGAAATGCATCCCCTGCTCATCCCCCCTCATGGTCTGATGGCAAATTAAAGCTCCTGCATGGGGCTCATCCTTACAGACAGCAGACATACAGAAAAGCTTATCTGAATAAGTGATCCCAGGAGGCTTAAATTCAAAGATATTTTGGTTGTTACAGGGGTCTGAAGTTAGGTGAGATGAATCCTCCCAAAGACCACAATGAGAAGTCAATTTTTTGGAATTAGGAGACTCACTCTGGAAAGGAAGATAAATTTAAGGGAGAGAAGGGAGTGAATTTGTTCCACTTGAAAAGAAAAACAAACAAACAAATTTGGAACCTTTCATTTGTTTCAGACCAGCCAAATAAATATTAATCAGACCAGTTAAATATTCCAAAATATCACCCATTTTTTTCTTTCTTTTCACAAGAGATGTGAATCTTTGTTGCTGATGATGTCAGCACTCACCTGGAGGCTGCATTTCCCAAATCCTGCTCTGAACCCAGCAAAAGGAACACCTGAAGCCATGAGAGGAAAGTCCTGGTCCCTGAGACACAGCAGGGACTCAGAGATCTCTGTTTTGTGAATGGTCACCCATGCCCCACTTTCTTTTTTTTTAAATTATTTTTCAATCAGCCTAAGTTATTTGCCAAGCTTGACTCAAAAAATGGTGAATAATTTCAGTTCTAATTAACTATTTTTTTTGAATAAACTATTCACAGCCTCCCACTCTCTCTGCCTCCAAAATTCCATCTTTAGCGCAGATCTTGTGAAACAATGTGGATCATGAGGAGGGAGAATCTAACAGAAATCACGCACTTTCCAGAACTTCTTTTAAATATAATGTGTAAGAATCTTAAATATACATGGCTGTAAAACCACAGCAGTGCCAGATGAGTGTTTAGGGCTGTGCTCCAATTAAATCCATTGAAGTTGGAGGGTGCAGGTTGAAAATTCCTGAGGCTGTGAATGGCTCTGGCTGCAGAGGTGGATTCCACCCCTCTGAACAGACCTGGGCTAATCCAATTTTAGGGTTTCTGCTCCCCTCAGCCCTCCCACCCCATTAGGCACTGATGACATTTGTGTCCTGCTGGCAGCATTTTCAGGAGGAAGCTCTGTGCCCTTTCTGGTGAGTCAGGGAATGACTCCCAGCAATGGGGAGTGCAAGGACTCTGTAATGCTTTGTCTCAAAGTTGCCTCGAATGTTAAATGAGGAGAGTGAACACTGAGAAGGAGAGTTCCCTTATCTGCAGAATAGAAAGAGGGAGAGTTATCTCCCCTCCTGCCTCCAGGCACAATGCTCTTCCTTCTGTACCAATTCTCCTTTTTCTGTACTGTTTTCCAAACATTCAAAACCCCCTTTGATTTATATTTTTTATTTATTTTATTCTTAATTTTAAAAATTTAGAATTTTTAACATTTTGCTAATATTCCAAATGCAGATCACCATGCTAGGGAAATTCACCCAAAAATTAGCTAAAATGTAGCTCTGGCAAAAGTACCATGTAGCAGGAAATAAATTTTATGAGTGAAAAAATGTTTGATCTGTTGTGTGTGATATTTTTTTCCTGCCCAGCCCTTTCAAGGTGAAAGTTTAAAGCTGTGCAGGTGTCAGAGGGGTTCCTGCTCTCTTTACCTGTGGTGGCTCCCTCACAGCTCTTTCTCCACTACCAGAGGAGAGTTGTTTTAAAATATATCCACAATAGTGCTGCAGGAAGTTCTGTTTTTCCATCACAGCTCTTGGTAAATATGCACCCTGGGGTGAGTTGTCACCTGCTGGTATCACCATGGGTGGTGAAAATTTCTCAAGCTCAGTATTTTTAACAAGTGAAGAACGCAGCAAGAAAGTTTTATTTTTGAGATGAATGAATGGGTGAGATGTGGAGCTGCTGAATACACCAGACTGCTTATTTTCTGCTGATTTTACCATCTTTGGGGACTGGATTATTGACAGAATAAGTGAATTTCTGCATCCTGCTTAGTTATTTTGGCATCCTTGTGTAGCACCTTACAAAATCAGAAACTGTTTCTGTGACTTTGTGTTTTCATACCTGATGATATTTCCACTGTGGTCAGGAAGGAGAATAAAGAAAATAACCTGCAGTGATTTTGCTTCTTCAGGAATGAAACACTGAACCAGGTATTAAATTAAATACTTATTTAATTATTTTAATTGGGTATTTAGGATCCTCTGGCTGTGCCACCTGATCTTTTCAATATTATGGTCAAATGTGACAATGTTCTTTGGAGCTCTGTCAGAGACAGAGGATAGCCAGGTGTTCACAAGATCCCCTTTAAGCTGGTCTGGTTTTGTTTTTTGTATTCTTAGACTGGAAAAATCAGGAAGAATGATTTGAAGAGATGGCTAGATGTGATAGAGGATGATTTGCATTAGAATTTATGGGTTCCATTTTCTAATAGCTTGCATAACCCTTGTTATTCTTCCCTTGTTTTATCCCTCTTCTCTTCTCTTCTCTTCTCTTCTCTTCTCTTCTCTTCTCTTCTCTTCTCTTCTCTTCTCTTCTCTTCTCTTCTCTCCTCTCTCAGGGTGACCTTGAACTAATCTAATCTATGTAGATAAAAAACCCCATCTTCTCCCTAATGAAAAGATAAGATAAGCCCAGGGAGATCTGAGGTGTATGATACACTGTTATGTGCTTACAAACCAAAATGTGTTGGCAGCACTCCAGAAGTGTCCTAGCAGATACACAGAAATAAGATAGACAGGTAGAAACAATTATTGATCAAGACCTTTTGTACTGGGAGCTAAAGTTAATAACATTTTATATCAAAATCAAGTGTGGATCCTGAGGGTGAGAGATGTATTCTGAAAATATTTGGTTGCACTTTGCTATGCACAGGCTTGTAGGGAAGCAATTCAAGCTCAGGGGCATGGGGGCAGGGAAATGGGAGATCACAAAAACTTTGGAAATGTAAGTGCTAATCAATCATTATTTGCTCCTTTTTCATCTAATGTGGCTGCATGTGGCCAAACACAACTAGAATGTTTTTTTTTTAAATTTAAAATCCCTTGGTACACAGAACAACCATTTCAGGAAAGAACAGGCGGATTATTATATTTGCAATACACATTTTAGTCATGCTGTTTAATTAGCAAGAACAAACGTGGTCACAGTGTGAAATGAAGAACCTCAGTGAGGAATGGGCTGAGAAATCAACCCATTGTTTTGAAGGGACAAACCTGAGCCTCCTGCATTTACCCACTGTCCCTGTAGGACAACAGCTCCTGTTGCAAGTTTTAGGAATTGTCTGTAACCCCAAACTGGGATGTTCACAGCAGGAATTTGGAATTTTCCCTGCTATTTGCAGGCATTCCCACTCTCACCTCAAATTAATGAGCTCAGGGTCTTTTCCTTGGGTCTGACCAACCACAGGCACGTTGCTCTTGTAGGAGCAGGTACACAACAAAGTTTCTTTATTGTACAATTATGACTGGGTTGGGGTTTTCAAACCAGAATTATTTTATCCTTTCCATTTCCTACCCTGCAAAAACATGTGTAAAATATTTCATTCCGTTTCTTCTTCCAAGATTTGCTAATTATGCTACAAGTAGGAACCTTAGCCTTTACTTTCTGTTACATTTGAAAAAAGATGCTTAAAGACAGCATCACCTGTAGGGAAGATTTCTATTCTCACAACAACACTCAAGGCTGGGTTTGTTTGGATTGAACACTTTTCAAATGTTTTGTTGTTTTGTTTTCTTTTTTTCCCTTTATACAAAAGAATAGCTTTTCGTTAAAGGAGAAATTATAATCTAAAGTCTCTCTCATACTTTGGAGGTTCCCTCAGATGCTATAAAGAATATTTCTTGTTTCAGAACAAAAAGAGAAATGAAGATGTTCTCCATTTCCCGAGTGTCTGAGCTGCATAACTGAAAACTCTGAGACAAATGGCCACTGGGAAAAAATCCCAAAGTATTTAAGTAAAACAGGATTTCATTTCTTGTGGAAAAATCAGAGAGAGTAGATTAATAAGTCATATACATTTGAAAAGCATGCTTTTCACTTTTTTTCTTCTGTAATCCCCCTCACAACTGAGGATTCCACTGCTCTTTGTTTCCTTCAAGGCATTTTAAAAATAGACTAATATCAGGTCCCAGGAGCTTCAAAAGCCCCTCAAAGTGCCAGTAACTCCACCAGCAGGCAGGGTCAGTCCTTCAAAAGGGCCCAAACTCTGGTGAACCCCAGGTAAAACTCATCACCAGTCCATGCTCCATCTCCCACAGGGTTCACATCTGGGAATTGTGGAGTGTCTTGTTCCCATTCCATCTCTCCCCCATCATTCCTGAGCCTGGGTTCTCCCTCTTCTCATCAGACACCAGAAATGGAACTAAAGCTCCTCTTTACACCCTGAGCTGCTCCCACAGGACACTGCCCACACTTCCCAACCTCTGAAACTCAGCTTGGACTGAAGGACTTGGCAGCCCAGTTCCAGATGATTATAACTGCAGTAAAAAATACATTTCTTCCTTTGTGTGCAGGTGGGGATGCTGCATCCCCTCTCCTGTTTTCTGTGCTGGACAGGGCTGAGCAGGCAGCAGCAGGGGAGGGAGCAGCAGCAGACCCTGAGGGGGCTCGGTTTGGCTCAGGAGTTTTCAGAGCAGGATTTGCAGCTGCACAGGGCACAGCTGGCAGTGCAGGGAGCTCCTTTCCTGCAGAAATGGGGGCAGTGAGCTCCATGTGGGAGGTGCTCTCATCCTTGGGAGAGGCATCCTCAGCTCCTCAGCCGTGGTTTCACCAGCTTAGGTGGCTTTGCTACCTCTGTGCAGGTGAGTGAAGTGAAATTCTCACTTTGCTCAAGCTTCGTTTTCCACTACAAGGTTTTTACACAGCGTGACACAGTCTGACTCATGACCTTGGATATTAAAATTAAATAGCCCACATGCCTGCATAATTTGCATGTGTCTGTGAACATCTGAGCTAACCTGCATTAAAGACACCCCTCAGTAACCCTGGGTGCCGAGATCACCCAGCCAGGAGTTTCTAGGAAGTGTTTGTCATGAACCTGTGGCAATTACTGAAATGACTGTGCATTTCTTCTATTGATTGTTGGCCTACAAAAATAAAATTACATTTGGCTCCAGATAATTCATTTTCTCCACTTGAATATTGGTTAGCTTTGTGCTGAGACCTACCAATAAAAAAATATACAATTTGCGGGCTGGATGTTAACATTTTTCTTATTCTGAAAACATCTCATTATAGAATTAAAAAAAAAAAGAAGTGAGATAGAGATATGTAAATGTCATTTTACATTTGTATTTTGTGAATCTTCTAGGAGTCAGGTTATTCCCAGGCACCACCTAAATTCTGAGAGGCTTAGAAAAGTGCTCGTGCAGACAACAGAGAGGCACAGATGGTGAAAGGACCACCAGTGGCAGTAACTGGGTTGAAAGGATGTGTGGAAATTTGGATGAGGTAATCCCCTGCCTGTTGTGTCACTGACTGTCTGATTTGTGTCACTGCTGTCTGGTAAGGTGGCACTAATAATTTTGAAGGCTGGGAAACACAAGAGAGGCTGAATTTAGGCCAAGATGGTGCCTGGATTTTTTCCCCATTCATTAATTTTTTTTAAATGGTGCCTGGATTTTTTTCCAGTGTTATCCATGTTTCGTCCTGCAGGAACCTGTTTCTTGAAAGCAGATACAAGTCTCTGGCATTAATAATTGTACATAGGAGGCAAGGCTGGAAATTCAGTTCTGTGTTCGTAGGGTGGTGGCAGAAAGGAGGCACCATTTGAGTTTAGTTGTGATTTGTGCAGGGAACCTTGAGGGTTCCTCACACAGAGAAGATGCCTTGGGTTGGTAAATGCAGACAGAATTATCTCAGTCATCATAAAAGAAAATCATAAATACAATAAGTGTTTATCAGCAAATGTGCTGGCATCTTTGGGGATTGTAATGAGGGGGAATGTTTAAAATGTGAGGTGTTTGTGTGCAGTGCTGTGACACAGGGGTCAGTGAACAAACCCCACTGCCTCTGCCTCCTGCACACACCCAGTGATCACACAAAGCTATAGATGAACACATCAATCAATGCTATAGATGAACACATCAAACACACTGGGGAGGATTTGGAGCAGAGGCTTTGATTCTTCTCCATCTCGTGGCCATTTAGCACCAGTGTGACCCCTGGGAGCCAGGAGGGCTCCGACTCTGTGCCCATCCTCCCTGCCATGTGCTGGGTGCCTCCCTGGTTATTCACACTCGGTGGTGGCACAAGCATTTCACTGCTCTGAGATGCCCAGAGCCCCTCAGACACATTTAACAGGTTCAAATCACCCTCCCTTGAGGTTAAGAATGATTCCTGCTGATTTCAATGAGCACTGGGCACGGCCCTGAGAGCAGCTTTCACCCCATATGTTTCAAAATGAACATTTCTTGCCAGTGTTTTCAGGTTTATTGCAGCTTCCTTCTGCCTCAGGCAAGGAAAAACAACAGGACACAATGACAGCACATTATATTGGAAGTAGCATGATAAATTCTAAATAGATATAATTAGCATGTGACCCCAAAGAGACCTTCCTATAATTAATATTGAAATATGGTGCATGCATTATATAGGAAAACATATTGTGTATTCAGAGGGGAGCCTTTGGAGAATGGAGGTCTGTCTGTAATGGCTTGTCATTTTTTCATTTTAATCAGAACTGAAATTTCTGCACTTGAAGAAATAGAGAACGATCATTAAAAAACACTTGGACTTTAGAAAGACGCCACCTGCTTGGTTTTCCTCTTTTTTTTATTGTGACAGTAGTAAAAAAAAAAACCCCAAAACCTTAAATCTTCAGCTGGGGAAATGTGCACTAATGGGGAAACAGACCTCTGAGGAGCGAGCAGACTGACAAGCTGTTCAGGAGCAGGAGGCTTTTCAGCAAATAATATTCACTCTCTAGTGGTTTTGGGCAGATTATGTCATATCTACAAGTCCATACTCATTCCAATCCAGCAAAGTGAATGAGGGACAGATACATAATGAGCATCCATGAAAAAGGGAAAGAACATCTCAGATAGAAGGTGAAGATTAAGAGGGGCAAAGCCACCAGTGAGCTGGGGATGTGCTGCCTTCTGAGTGACATTCAGTTCCTATCACACAGCAGTCATTATACAGTCTGTTTATACCAGAAGGAAACAAATATAAAAGTTAGTCTTTTATATTTCACATTAAATGCAGGCAGATCAAGGGAACTGAAAGACTTCATTATAGGATCTGATAGCATGCTTTGTATTTTGCCGGGTCCTATTTTAAGTAAACTGAGTAATTTTTGTGGGTTTTTAAAAGACTTGATATCAAATATTTAATTAACATTCATTCTGCAACTTTGGAAGCTGAAGCTTTGGATCCAGGATATAATTTTTTATCAGAACCAATAAATATAAAACAGATGTTAAGCAGAGGCAATAAATTTCATCTTAATTGTAACTCTAGAGATGCCTTTCATCACCAAAATACTTTTTTTTCCTCTATAGCTTTAATTCTCAGCTCTATAATTGCCAGTGCACTGTCCAGTTGTATTTTCCCATCTATGAATTCTTCCAGTTCCGTTTTTGCCCTGAGCAGAATCCTCTAAAAAAGGAGGTGGAACTTCTGGGGAGAGGATTAGTGCCTTTTGTGAACTGTATTTGTGTGCAGGGTGCTGGTTTATTCACAACATCCCCTGAGAAGTGCTTTAAATGTGAGTGCTCAGCCACACTGCAGAGTGGATTTCACAAACAGCAGTGGCCCAGTGGCTGCAAATCCAACATTTTGGTGTTTGGGGTTTGTGTTCCTCATCCTGTCTGATGAGGAACCACAGAAGTTCCTGGCATTTTTGCTCTGTAAATCTCCCTTGTGTGACTGCAGCATCTCTGTGTGTGCAGGCAGCCTGCCTGGCTGGGTGACCCTGCTGGAATCCTCTCTGAAATGCAGTTTGATTGGGAGCAGAGCTGGTGGAAGTTTGGAAGACAAGCCCAGATTGCAGGGGGAAGCGCTGTCAGTCAGTCTCAGTCTGGCACTTCCCTGGAGCTGCTGCCTGGGACTGATGTGTCTCTGGGTTTTGAACCATTGCCCAGTGTAAAACTGAGCTCTCAAATCAGAGTTCAGTGTGAAACATTCACAGAACTGGCACAATTGGGCTTAATTATTTGTTTTACCATGTGTTCTGAGTATTTTCTTCAGTTAATAATTATTCTCCGTTATTCTTGCCCTTTGCTAAGTAGTTGTTTAATATTGTGGTTGGAAACAATGGAATTCTTTTCTTACTGTGCTTTCCAACCAATTAGTTCTGGGCAATGGTTTGCCCATGAAAACTCTTGATGTTGTCTCACGGCCAGAAGAAATTTTAAAAAATATAGATAAAGCAAACTGAGGTTATTGTAGAGGAAATTATAGATTTGTGCACAATATTGCTCAGTATTTCTGCCTCTTGGCAAGTAAAGCCTTGGATGAGCATCATAGGAAAAAGCTGAACTGTCTTGTGTGTGTTTTACTTACACTAAATGCTTTTAGAATGAATCTGGTGCAGATTTAAAAGAATGCAGAAGTTACAAAGAGATTTAGGTGAAGGGAAGGGATGGTGGGAAGGTTCATAGTGCTGGTCATAATGATGATTGAACTTGAATTAATTGAGCATTCAAGCTGCTTGAATCTCCACATTTCCATTCTGTTCATTATATGAAAACCATACCAAAAAAAGCGATTTTATTTTTTAATTGCTGCAGAACGTTTGATTAGCTTTGTTTCCAGGCCTGTGCTGTTGTTTTTCAGTGCTGACAGCAACAGTTCATCTTTGGAATCCCCTGCACCATGGGGACCCTCAGACCTCAGCAAACAGAGGCAGGAAGGGGAAGCTTTCCTGGGCCAGTGTTTGAGCCACAATCACAATTTAATAAGCATTTTATAATTTTATAATTGCTTTGATAAGCAATTAAGCAAAGAACATTATATTTCAGTCCAGTCCTTTTGAAATCTACAGAATCATCCAGCTGGGGGACTGAACTGGACTTTTCCTGAAGCCCACCAAGATTCCAGCACTCCCTTCTTAATTCCAAACAAACAATCACTGCAGGTCACTTACAAAATCCATTTTTGAGCTAAAAGTGCACTGGCCTCTCAGTTTCTCTGATTTTTCAAACCATTTATGTTGTCCACTCACTTTCCTTGTTCTCTTGTTAAATAATAAGCACCAAATAAGAATCTCTGTCAGTCAATATTGCAAGTGGTTTTATTTTGCCCTTTTCAAACAGTGAATACCATTTTTAAGTTGTTACAAGGTACTAGTTGTACACAAAATAATGTTTCTGGTGGTGAAATTGGCAGTTACAGTTGTAATTCCTTCATTGACTGTCAGAGCTGTCAGTTGTAGAAAGGTAGGTCAGTTGAATTGATTATTAATGGATCTATTCAAAAATAAGCATTTAGGATTTCCCTCCCCCCCAAAAAAAGTACTGGCTTTATCATTTATCTATGGAAATGAGTAATGCCTTTATATTTTTTAGCCAATTAATAAACTGTGATCCCTAGAACAGTAATTTCAGGATCATGCCATTATTTGCTAATTCTTCATTTCTTAAGAAAATATTAAAATTGCAGTTGGCCACAGCAGGACAGACCCATGCATCACTGAGGAAACCAGTAATTTATGATGCTTTTGGACCTCCATATTAACATTCCAGGCTGTAATGAAGTTTCATATTGAACAAGGTCAGGCCTGATTGTATGATTAAATAATCTGAAAATGTTATTAAAAGTTTGCATTTCCCTTTAGCCTTTCAGAATGAGCATTTCACTCTGGGGCACTCCATCAATCAAACTCACAGAGGCTTTGTTGGGCTGTGCTCATTCTTATTTAGACATGCAGTGATCAGGTTAAACAAAGCAGGTCCTAAAGTTTTCACAAGTGGTTTTTTTGTTTGGTTGTTTTGTTTTGGTTTGGTTTGGTTTGGTTTTGGGGGTTTTTTTGTGTTTTTTGTTGTTGTTGTTGTTGGGTTTTTTTGTTTGCTTGTTTGTTGTTTTTGGGGGGGTTTGGGTGTTGGTTTTTTGTTTGTTTGTTTGTTTTTGTTTTTGTTTTTTGTTTTTTGGGGTTTTTTTCTCTTTTTCTTCTTAAGCTGGGAATGAGATCCGTGTCAGTTGTTGTGGCCATGCCTGGGCCATCCCTCTGGGAAAGCTCCTGCCTCCCACCTCAGCCAGGTGTGTGCAGCTTTCCAGCAGTTTTTCTTCTCTTGTGCTTCCAGTTAATCTTTTATTTTCCCAAGCTCCCAGGGGACAGAGCTGTGGTCCTGGAGCAGCACCCATTCCTTTGGAATCTGATGGATTTATCCTGACGCCGCCTCACAGCCCTGCAGCCCCTGTGTGCACAGGGAGAAGGAGACACTGAGCTGAAGGGACAGAGCTGAGATGTTCCTGAGCTCCTGGGAGACAGGGGCTGCCTAAACTCAGCTCTCCCAACTCCCTGAACCTAATCAATGTTTTGGGAAACATTTAGAGACCTTTAGCATATTAATGAAGTGATGTTTGGTAATGGATGACAGCTCCAAGTGTGGGGTTTGAGCTCAGTGTGGGGCTTTTCCTCCTGGGATTTAAACATCAATCTCCACAGCCCCTTCAACACAAACCAGGGGACAACACATTAATACTTTATGTACTTTTAATTGACTAGGACTGTTATTGAGTTTGCTCTTTGCAAACCCCCATTAATATCCACGTTTCTTGTTTGGAAATCTGTAAAACTGAATCCTTCTGCAAAATTACCCTAAGCCATCTTTCATCCTGCTACTTAGCAAGGACCTTTGGTCCTTGTTTCTCTCCTCTTTTCTGCAGCCCCAGCACTTGTCAGTTTGCATTATGCACGCCTGTAAACAGCAGAAAATTAAAAAAGATATTATCCAGGTAGAAGGTGGTGGAAGTTTTAAAATGCAGGCTTTGAATAATCCCAAATTATAATTGCAGCGTTAAATTTAGTGTGTGTAAATGTATAGTTGTATAATGCATATACACATTATATATATCCATTTATATGAATATATGCATAGATACAAACCTTGCAAGCATTTCCTTCCATTGTTGGAGCAAGGCAGGAGATTTACCACTGGTATCAGCAGCGTTGGATGATGGCAAGAGGAAAAACACTAAAAACAATTGTCATGTATGTCTAAATTTGCATTCTTTTCACTGAGCTGACCATCCTCCTGGAGATCTCAAAGCACCTGATGAGGAAAGAGATCCTGAAGTGAATTCCATTGTTTGAGTCAGGAGGATGGAGAGGCTGTGTGCAAAAAACAGAGCAGCTCTGGATTTTCCCAGGAAACTTGTCAAGGAACAAATAAAAAATCTTCACTGCTGGCATTTTTGCACTGCATATTCAGCATTCACAATAATCTCATAATGCCAAGGAATGGGGAGTGCAGTGTGGATGCAATGGGAAGGGGAGAGCTAAATGCCTGGATCCCTGCTCGCTCCCCTCTCCCTGGGAAGGCAATGAAGGCTCAGAGGAGCACTGGGACAGGGGTTCCTCAGGCATAATCAAAATTCCCAATTTAATCTGCAATCCCCCTTCTGATACCCAGCAGAGCAAGAAGGGAGTGCCTGCAGAGCTCAGCTGGCTTCCAGCTGCTCTGCCTCTCATCCCACCCCAAAAACTGTCCCCAAATCCCAAGGGAATCACCCATGCCCCAAAAACTGTCCCCAAATCCCAAGGGAATCACCCATGCCCCAAAAACTGTCCCCAAATCCCAAGGGAATTGCCCATGCCCCAAAAACTGTCCCCAAATCCCAAGGGGCTGTGACACAACCGAGGTGGACTCGCTGCTCTTTTGGATCTCCAAGTTCTGCTCTCCTTTCAGCAGTCTGAACTGTAAAATAATAAATGTGCATTTGCAGAGTGTTATCTGCAGGCCTTGCCAGAGATATGTCATCTGATTATGCATGTAGGTAGCATTTAACATAATCTGCCCTGACACATTCATAAGATAAGACAAAAATAGTGTTTTATCACCGTGCAGTAGCAGCCTCTTATCAAACTCCAAAGTCTTAATTAGGGATTTCTCTCCAGGTCCCCACTTGCCTGATGACCATATAAATGTCTCAATTAGATAATTAATACAGGCCATAATGCATGATAGTATACAGCAATTTAAAGCCCTAGGCAGGGAGTTCAACACAAATATTTCCCTTTTCTATTGCTGGGAATTCAGTTGGATATGTACACGCAGAAGTTCCTCTTACAATATTGATCCTACTCTTTAAATTCTTTATAGTTTCTGTGAGGAAATGCTGTTGTCTCCATTCCTCACAAACTCTGAGAGATGAGAGGATATCAGGTTGTTTATGATGCTTGGCATAAATGACATTTTGTATTTTATTTCCAATTGTAATCAATATTTGGTCTGTAGTGTGCAGAATAATATACAAGTTGTACACATTCTATGGGGAGAAAACCTACCCAGTGCTTCATTTATATTCCAAGTAAATTATCCCTATTTTTTCCTTAACAGAAAGCTTCTTGCAGGTTTAAACTGGGGTTTTGAAGTTCCCTGTCCACTTCTGCCACTGTAGGAATTATGTCTAATATTTAAACAAGTTTTTAGTGACTCTAACACAGAGAAATCTGTCTCTAAGTAATACAAAGCCATATTTTCAGATTTTTCCCCTTGATTTTTTCCTTAAATGCAAGTAGTTGTATTTGTTTCTTCCTAATAATTTCTGGGGATAAAACAGTCCATGACAGGGTTCACAGAGACTCTTGTCTCTGAAATGAAGATATTCAAACTTAAACCTCCTTCCTGATCCAGACAGGAAAGAGTGGGAAAAGAAATTAGAAAAAAATTAATTAAAAAATTAATTACCAAGTAAGAGGCAGCTGGATAAGTGGGATCCTCATTTTGGGAGACCTCCATGTTTGCTCCTGAAATTGTGGAGCTGTGTCTGACCCAGGCTGTGCACAAACAGCACAAAAGGAGCTGAAAATTGAACATTTTCTCTCTCTGAATCTCACATGGTCAGAAAGGTGATGTCAGAAACCAGAGTTAATTGTACACAGCAAGATCCGAGGCCAAATTTACAGGCAACAGAAACACAAAGATAAAAGGTATCAGAAAGTCAGCTGACAATTTGGAATTCAGGTGAAGAACTGAGGTCACTGCTGCTGAATTTGTGGTATTTTCTTGGAGATAAACAGTAAGATAGCAGCAGTCAGAAAGTTTGCTTACAATTGGATTTATTGTGAAGAAAAATCTGTTAAAGCAAAAGAAGGAAGTGCATGAAAGGCAGAGAGACAAACCAGCCAGAGTGATGCCACCACACAGAGCTGGCCTTGGGAAAGTGGATTTCAACTCCTGGAAAATATTATTACAAATTGTAAAATTCCTGCATCACAGGAAAGATATTAAAGTTGGCATGCACAGATTAAATCTTGGAAAACCTGGGGTGGTTGCAGAGAGGCCAGGATTTCTGGTGGTGAAGCTACAGCTAAACCCAAAGGCTTCCCAGAGAAATTGTAGACCACTAGAAATTTATTTCTAAATATGTAAATGCATGCCTACAAAATGTAAATGTCAGAAGAACCACACTGTTTCTGGACTTGCACCTGACCCTGTTCATGGCATTTGAATTTTGCATTTCTGCTGCTCTCTCTAGAGGACATTTTGGAGAGCTGCTGTTCCTTCCCATTGTTTGGAGCTCAGAAATTATTCTATAATATAAATAACTCACACAAAGTCACTTTGAGTACTTTGGCCACTTCCCCTAGAATTGAAAATGGTTCCCTCTTCTGTTAAGGGTTTACTTATTTTACAGCTGTTATTCTCATTTCTATCAGATTTTCTGGTATAAAGCTGATTTACCTGTGATATTTCTTTCTCTCCTGAGAAATTCACATTTTTCTCTAACATCTGTCTCAACTCCCTTCAAAAAGGGAGGGCAAGAGGTCACATGACATCAATTTTATGGATTTACAGATATTGTTGCATTTCTATCAATAAATCATTTGTTTTTCTCAGGAAGAACCTCCAACCTTTACCTCAATATTTTTCTGAAGCAGAGCTAATGCACAGCGGCTAAAAATAATCTCATGGAACAAAAATGAAAAAAACACAGAGAAGTCAATGCTGTGAGTTAACACTGACATATTTTTACCAGAAAAAGACCAAAGAATCAGCAAAGCATCAGCTTGTTTCAGCAAAATTTATAGTAGTAATCAGTTCCTGTACAGCTTTGATACCCATTCAGCTTTTGATTCTTGATTTAAAGCACTTCTCAGGGAATGTTGTGAATAAACCAGCACCCTGCACACAAATACAGTTCACAAAAGGCACTAATCCTCTCCCCAGAAGTTCCACCTCCTTTTTTAAAGGATTCTGCTCAGCAGAGCAGCTCATGTGGGCAGAAATTCATGGGGTTTCAGTGCCAGGCAATGTTTTAGGGTCCCCAGATCTGCTGAAATGGGACTCCCAGGCTGGGCAGGGCTGGGCCTGGCTGCAGGCACATCACCCTGATGGGTGTGAAAATGTGAAAATGTGAAAATGCGGAGCTCTGTGAAAATGCAGAGCACTGACCCTGCTCCCTCAGGAGCTGGGAAATCCCAGCAGATCTGGATCCCAGAGCCTTCACTGGCCACCCTTCCTCCCCATCCTTCCTTCTGTAGGACAGACCCACAGCAGAGAAAAGGACCAAACTCCTCCCTGGACTGTGCTGAGACAAATTCCTCCTCCTATAAACCCGGACAAGTTTCCTGCCCCCTGAGCTCTGCATTCCTGGGACTGCACCCACTGATCCTCCCCAGGACCCTCTGCTGCAGTGGGGGCAGAACTGCCTGGGGCAGGGGCTCAGCTCTGCAAAGTGTGGAGTTTGTCGAGATTATCCGAAGCCAGGATGTTCCTGATGTGATCTTTGTGCACTTCCAATCAGCACGAAAGGAATCCTCAAAGTGGAGGCAGAGCTGCTGCATCTCTTAGGACATCCAGGAATTACCAAGCCTGAGGGATGAATGAACATCAAGATATTGATGTGTGGCTCTGAACACGTTGCTAATTTAGCAACACACCCAAGGTCCATGGATCCTAGACTTAAATATGTTCATTAAAACACTGAAAATCACACCTACAGACCATGTACCTTCCCCTGAGCATGCAGAGGGGTCAGCTGGGGTTGAGTAATCTGCACAGAAAGCACCAGCCAGACATCACAGAGTCACTAAATCCCAATTTCTGGGTGTAAATAATGGTACAGAAAGCCCAGTGGTGGCCCTTGATTCGTGGAATACATGGGGCATCCAGGCTTGCACAACTCTCTCTCAACTCTCAAAAAAAAAAAAGCAGTGTCTCTCTCCAGTGTGTAACCATTGGCTTGTTGCACACCAGGTACTGAATCCAATTTTGTGGTGAAATTTGGGTGTCAAAATGCCAAAACAGCTCCTCTGCCTGCTGCATTTCCACTTCTCCTGGGACTGAGCAGAGCAGAAGTTGCAAGCTGACATTCTCCTTCTAAATTTCCTCCCTATTTTTCAATTGCACTGTTTCTGGAGGATGGGAAAGATTAGATCTACATGGTAGATATGTACTCCAGAAAAAACATTTTCTACCTTTTCTTTTTTTTTTTTTTTTTTCAATTGATAAAAAATGGAACATCTGGTTTAAAATGAGGTTCTGGAATAGTTGTGAAGTGTTTTTCTATTTGTAAGTACTCAAGTTCTAACAGGCATAAACTTGGAGAAAACAATGCTAATAATTAAAAAGGAACAGAGAGACGGCAGACAAAGCTTAAAAAAAAAAATTAGAATTGTTTTCTGTAATCCTCTGCTTCAGCTACCGTCTAGCCGGGCTCAATCTTTGGATTTCTTTAATCTTTTGGATTGGCCTGTTCTTCCCCTGATCCATGCGGTGGCACAGAGGGATTAAATCGGTGTAAATCGGAGTAATGGACATTTGGTGAGAGCTGCAT
>VXBR01009962.1:509704-551129 GCA_013400215.1 Cisticola juncidis | reverse complement strand
CCGAGCCCCCGCTGGTCCCTCCGAGCCCCCGCGGCCGCGCCGCGCTCCCCGCCGAGCCCCCCATCCGCCCCCGCCGCGCTGCAGCCCCGAACTTTTATTTTTACAAGCCCGCAAACCCACCGAGCGGGCCCGCATCGTGCCCGGGAAGGTGATGCTCTGAAAAGTTAGGGATGTTTTAGGGTTTTTTTTTCCCACGCCGCTAAAATTGACCGGTTTCTGTAGAGCATCAACAAGCGCCGAAACGCGTGGCTGCAGCGTTACAGAGCCGCTGCTCTGCTGGGATTCGGGCTGGGCTGGCTGCGGGAACAAGAGCCGCTTATTTTCCTGCCTCGATCGCCCGGTGCCAAGTTGAATCCGTGAGGATGTCCCGAGCCTTGTGGAGGCTGCTGAGTGCTCGGGAATAGCCCCGATGCGCTCTGGTCTGGCGAGCACCGCTCTAATAACGGGGCGATTTCAGATTCAAAGCCCGCTATCCTCGGTGAGACCCTTTGAAACGTTTCCTATTGGCAACATCTTGCCAGGCACGGTCAGAGCCCAACGGAGCCGCCGCCGCTTCCTTGCGCTTCCCATGCAGTAGCTGGCACCCGTCTCCCGAGCGTGATTTTAAGCCGAGTACATTGGCTTGTGTTCTGCTTACTAAGCGCATCCGAGAGGACCCTTCTCTCCGCTTCCCTTCTGTCTCTCTAATGCATCGCTGTCTGTGTGCGGGAGCGTTCGGGGGCCCGGGGGGCTGCGATGCTGCCCCGGGGGAGGCAGCAGCACGCCCGGAGTTGCACTTTGCCGGGGAAGCGCCGCTCCCGGTCCCCCGGCTTCAGCCGGCGCTGCCGGGTCTGGAGGCGGCGGAGGTGCCGCCAGCATCGCTAAGCGATGCTCTGGCTGGCTCTGCCGACAGCCCCGGCGCGTTAGAAATCCCCTGCCACCAGCACTTGTTAGTGCGTAAATCACCTGGCACTCGCTCCGCATAAATCACGGCTTGCGTGCTGTCAGCGAGTTGCTCTGGAGCTGGGGTCTGGGACCTTCCCTGCCGGGGAATCCCGAGGAGCTGCGCTGCTGTGGCTGGACTGTCCTGTCCCTGTGGCGGGGGCTGCATCCTCTGCTCGGTCCAAAGTTGCAGCTGAGTGTTTCGTTGGCTGCTTCCCTCTGAGTGCTGGCACACTGTGCACGATCCTGTGCATAATTCCATTTTTAATTGGGATCCCCTCCATCCCTTCCCACTGCTGGGGCAGGAGCAGAGCCTGGAGGGTCCCAGAGGCAGCAGCAGGCAGAGCCCGGGATGCTGCTGCAAGGGTGAAGGGGAAGGAAGGGTGTCCTCACCTGGCCGCAGGTGTTTCTCCCCCCTCCGTGCTGGGTCTGCCCGGTTTCTCAGCAGCAAACCTCGGTGATTTGGATGTTGCAACATCAGGCCTTAGCGTGTCTCCAGGGCGAGCACAGCGCCTTGATGAATTGCTGCTCTTTGTTTCCTCTCCTCTTCTGACAGTGCCCAGTATTCCAGTCTTCCTACAAACAATGCTCTCTTGTAGTCAGGCAACTATTGCTGGCCCATTTTATTTTTTGCAGCTACAGTATGGATCCACTCCAACAGATAGGCACTCTAACACAAGCAACTTCTACTTGCACACTGCTCCACTGTTCAGGTTTGCTCATGCCTAAACGTGTCATCAGTGGGTGCAAAACGTGTACCCAAATGACAAAAGTCATGGTGTGCATTTTCCTTGTTTTGCTTTTGCAGGCACACAATGGGGATCTTACAGTTAGACCCACATGCAAGCCTGGCTTCTCAGAACAAGACTACACAGCATTCATCTCCCAGAACATCATGGAAGGGCAGAAGTTACTCAAAGGTAAGTGAAATAAAAAGCTTAATAGCTTCTGCAATAGCTGTATTTTCAGGAGGTGAAAGGAGGCTCAAAGAAGCTGGTTTTGATGGTGAAATTGTCTGCAGAATTATGTTTGTAGGAGGATGAAGCACTAAGTGGTTTACCTGAGCACGGTTGTGAATGCAGATGAATCATCCCGGTCCGTGTGCTGCCTGCTCCAGGTGGATTGTTTGTTACGCTGTGCGGGGTCATCCTCCACTCCTGAGTCTCCCACTCCCACCCTGTCTGAAGGAACTCTGCATCTGATATTTTAGAAAGTATTCTTATGTATGAAATTAAAAGATCCCTAAATTATCTCTGCTTTGAAATGGATGATAAAGCAGACGTTGTTGTTGGAAATGTGGTAAACAAGCCTACAGACATTCTGTTCACAAATGTGGCATTCATTTTCATTACTGCCCCACTGACAACATGAAAACACAGGCAAAAAGAAACTACCAATTAGCTTTATAGTAATTGCAGGATTATAACCACTTTTGTGATTGTAAACTCTAAGATGTCTTCGTAATCCAAATAACAGTAGATTATCCTGTGTATTGATCTGTCTCCTTTTCAAGTTAAAAATAATTAAACTCTGTATTTGCATGACACAGGGAAATACTTTATTCCAAGAGAATTTTTGAAGATCTTAATCGCACCCCCAGCACCCCAGGAAATTGGGGAGCACATCAGGACTTGGTGCTGTGCTCAAGGATTTATAAACCCTTTGCAATGTTTTCCTGAGTGCATTTTGCTCACATGTGTGTCTCTGTGCCAGAAAATTGGGATTTCTGTCTTCCTCCAGAGCAAACACCTGCTCGGTTACTTTGATTTTCCTCAGAAGAGAGGGAGAGTTGTCAGTGTTCTCTCTGGCTTCAGCAGAATCCAAGACTGGACATTTTTGCTCTGCATGAGCTGGCAATCACTTTTGTTTCTGTGCCCAGTTGTCTTGGTGTTGCTGTTCAGGAATTCTCTTGACTGGCCTGGCATTAATTAGTAGACCCTGGGGAGTTTATTTTTAGTTTGAAGGGTAACCAATGAGGGAATTGAGATGGACAAGCTCAAGATTTTGCAGCCCTAAAGAGACCAAATACCAATAGTTTATACACTTTGTAGCAATTTTTCCCAAGCGTAAAGATGGCTTTACAGGTCAGTCTGGAAACGGAGTAGATTTCATGCTCTTTTAGCTTTGCAAATTATTTGATAAAAAATGTTCTCTGAGTACTGTAGAAAGCCATGCCATAAATATATTTGCTCAGAAGAGTGGTTTTTTGCAGTTTAGTGCTTGATAAATTGTGCTGTGTTTATGGAGGTGGACAACAGGGATGGAGCAGAGGGTCTGTTCAGAGGCATTAGATGGCTGTGACTTTCAAAACAGCACAGTGGCTGTCATATCATTGCTGATTTAAGTGATAATTTTAAAATATGAAATTATGTTTACACACACTGTCAAGCTGATTTGAATGAAAATATATTTCTATTTGATTTTATCCTTTAGGGATCAGTTGTAGTTTTACATTAGTCATGGCAAACCTGCCTCTGATTTAAGGCTGAACTCACCCTGGGGACATTATGTATCCATGCCCCACTTGTAAGATTCATGTCCTGATGACATTGTCACAAGTTCCATGATTCAAAAGCGTTTTCTCAACAAAAGGAGGAAGAAAAAAAAAGTGCAAGTGCTGTGTTTGCTAATAAGTAAACTATCATCTTTGCACCTTTAAATCTACAATCAAATACATGCTGTTGTTTATCATAGGAAGCAAATATATCTAATTAATTTATACAATAATGGGCGAGAAAATTCTACTTCATGCTTGTGTTGTTCTTTATATACTCTAGCATGTAAAATTGGTAGTTTTCCAGTTTAGGTTTAATTTTACTTCCCAGCACTTGATGTGTCTGAAGCATAAAATGTTTATCTCTTTTCTTCCATCTGGGTGAAGTATTGTACAATAGTTCAGACCCAAAATGGGTTCAGATTGCTTACATTATCATGTTTGATAGATTGACATATGTACTATTTCACACCATCTTACCACGCAAAGCTCTGCTGCCAGCTACCACCATCTTATTCATCAGCATTCAGTAATTCATCTGCAGGCCAAATGGGACTGTTTGCCTGAATTAAAAAAGAAAAAAAAAAAAAGAAGTAGGCAGAAATTCACCTGTCAGTGCTTTCATGGAATCTGGGGGGTGGAAAATGATGTGTCTGTGAGCTTGGATGGCTCTCGGGGGATTTCATGGAGCAAACATGAGGTTTTTATGGATAATGCTCACCTTGTCCTTAGGAAGGAGAGGTGGGCAGTCCTGGGAGTTCATCCCTAAAGGTTTATCCATGAGAAATCAGGGAGCATGGAGGTGAAATTCCTCCACACCATGGGGAATTCTGCGTGTTCTGTGGTTTAGGATGAGCTGTGTGGCAATAAATAAACATAACACTTCCCTTTTAAGCTGTGCAATATCCAGCTCTCAAATGTATGCACTGTTATGAATGCATCAAAATGAAAGTGTTCATAGTATTCTAGGCTTGATTCAAGTTAAACAGAAAATGACTGCTTATAATTGGTTTATTCCAATGGAAATAGCTTAGCCTTAATTTGACAACAAGAGCTTTTACAGAGTCATTGTTTTATTATAAGTATGCCGTAAGCTATTAGCTACTACTTTGTGGTTCATCTTATTTGCCTGAGTCAGCTCTCTAACATGCTCAAAACATACAGATTCTAGCAGGAGCTATTTGTTACACAGTAATTAACTTGTTTATGATAAATGGATGGGAGAAATGTCACGGCATTTTGTTTTATGTATAAATGAAAAGCATCTGCATTCTAAAAATTTCATGTTAATTAGACTTAAAATAGTTTTCCCCAGTAGTGCCACAAATACCACAACTGCACATCACTGCCAGCACTGTGGCCTGATGATGGGGTGGCAGCAGAGGTGATTTGTGGAGCCAGTGGCTCCCTCAGAAATGCCATCACTGCCTCTCTTAATCAAAGCCACTGGGGTGTGATCTGTTAGACTTTCTTGTCTTTGTTTTTGTTTGCAGGATAATAAACTTAGTCTTGCTCACTGATGCATGGTAACGCTTAAGATATCTTCCTTAAGTATTTTCTTCTTTAGCCTAAGGGAAAGATCTCCATGTCTGCAGCATGGCAGAGGACAATTGCAGCACGGGGATCTTTTCCTCTTGGTTAATTATTCATTAACTCAACGTGGTGAGAACATTGAGGGCTGGGGAGCAGTGGGGCTGCGCTGAAGCACTCGAGCAGTCCTGGGGGATCCGATTCCTGATGTGAACTCGGTGCTGGGAGTGATGGAGACCAGAGGCCTCTTGGGGAAGGAGAGAAAGGAGTGGGATGCTGAAAGTGTTGTGTGGTGAAAGTGCCTGAAAATCACAGGTTTTGTCTCTCTCTGTTGTCAGAGGGAAAGTGAACAGTTGTGGGGGGAGGAGAAGTGCTTTGAAGGTTTCATTTTGATTCTTATTCTTTTCTTTTAGCGTTCGTTAATAAATCTGTCTTTATACTTTTCAAGGTTTGGTTCTGCTTTGCCTTTCTCTTAATCCTGTCTCACAGCAGGGAAAAGAGTAGATGATTCTAGGAGACACTCAGACCACTACACTAAATTCTGCAAACTGGAATGGGGGAACATGAAACCATGACATGAATTGGTGTTTCTGCCTGGCTGTGAACTAAAACACTCACATATATGATACTCTTGCTATTGGCTTTATGCCCTTTTTGATTTTTTAGTAGTGTTTTTTAAGGTTATAATTAATAATAGAAAGACATTTTCAAGATCAGAAGTTGGGGTTGAATTGTCACGCTGTGAGGCTGTGACTGAGAGTGAGGGAAGGACATCAGGGTGTTGGATGCATCCAGCACCTCCCAAACCCACCTAAACAGAACAACTCACAGCAGACAGCACAAGCAGAGGAGAGGAACAGCCACGTTTTTGGGTTTTCTGTGCATCCCTTCATCAGTGACTGATGTTTCTTTGCTCACCCCAAGCAGTGCCTGTGCTGATGGAGCAGGGGAGCTTCACTTGTGTGGGACAAGTATGTGACAGCACAGTTTATTTTCATATGGGGAGATGAATAAACTCTGTCAGCACGCTCTGCTCTGAACAAGTGTGTGAAACCAAAGGTAGCCAAGCTCATGCAAATGCATAAAAATGTAATTGCTTCCATTCTAGGATTTTTTACTAGCATGATTTTTGGTTAAAATATGTAAAACTTTGTTGGAATACCTATTTTTTTTTTTTAATAAGAATTCACTATGGAGATCATCTCTTGTGAGTTTTTTAGAGGTAGGACGTTCTTCATGGTAAAAAGCTTTTTGTTCTCTCCTCTGAGATTTCAAAACCTCCATCCTTTTTAGTCCTCACCACATCTAATATTAAAACTGGCTGTGAATAGTGGTTAGAAAATACTGACTGCATAGACCAAGGAACACCAGCATCCACAATCTCTCTGGGATAGTGGAGAACACTGCAGATGGTGCAGGTTTCCCACTTTTCCTGGGTTTAGAGTCCTGAAAATCCCCAGGGCCCATCTGCTGTCAGTTTTGGCAGAGCTTGGTTCCCAGGGGAGGGTCATGCTGTGTCTCTGAGGAGTGTGTGGGTGTCTGAGGCTTCCCTGCCCAGTTGTGCCTGTGAATTCCAGGTGCCCTCTGCTGTGTCCTAGGGGGGTTTTTGGAAAGAAAGGAGCCTGAGGAACGTTGGGATTCGTTCTGGTGTTTGTGAGGTTGTTGAGCACCTCTTAGGGATGCTCAGTTCTTGCAGCAGCTCTGCTGCAGCCTCCTGGAATAGCCAGAGCCTTCTCCAGGCTGCTCAGAGGTGAAAAAAGCAAGAGAGGCTTTTCCATTCGTGTTTTCATTATTTTCTGGTCTGGGATTCTTTTTCTGCTCTGGATTCTGTATGAAAAGCAGTTATACTGAAGTCACTGTACACGTAATTAGCTTCACAGTTCCCTAATAAAATCTGAAAGTAGGAGAGCATCCACTGGGAGCCCAGCACTCTTCCCCTCACCTTTCCTCATTCCTTCCTTGGAGGAGAGAGGCAGGAGGCATCAGCTCTCTGTGCTCAGCTTTGCAAGCTCCAGTGAAGCTGCCTCTCACAAAACACTTCTCACATCCACAGGACAGCTTCTTCTCAAAGCAGTTTCTCATGTTGGGCATGTTGCAAATCAAAACCTTAATTTCCATCATGGGTTCCAGGGGAGACCCCAGAAAGAGCTGCTGCAGATTGGGGAACTGCTGCTGCCTATGTATTTTTAATGTTGTTCTTCAGATCTAACTTCTGACACAAAAATGATGTTCAAGATGACATTTTTATCTAAATAAAATTGCAGTTAATGAGACTGGAGTAGTCAATAACACTCAGTAGAGTTAATCCCCTTACACTGTTTAATAACTGTATATATTGCTTTCTAGTTCAGAGCTTTGAACCAAATTCCTCAAACCCAAGCAAAATTACATTTTTTCTGCATTCTGGGGAGTTAACTGATTTATATCTGAATAAATCTGCTTCTCCAACAACAGACTTGAAGTTTCTCTCTTTTTTCAGGGATGTGTCTGTTAAAGAATTGTGCTGCTTCAAATCAGGCATTCTAAATAGGTATTAAGGAAGAAGATGAAACAACAATTTCTGTTGAATAATTTATTCATTTCTTTATTTATGCTTAGGCTTTTAGGAAATAAGCTGTGTCTAGAACAGTATCAATTAGTTATTTATTGTGAAATACCTGTTATTTTGAACACTAAGCTGATCATTTTAGGTCTTTTAAGGTTGGAGAATGTTAGTTTTAAAGTCATTTCTTTGTACGGGAATTGACTATCACTGACAGAGCTCATGAGCTCTGATCTCGCAGAGCAGATGCTGAAAGCATTCTGAAAATTACGGTTTTTGCATGTGGCAATTGAAACTTATTTATTCTAGCAGTGAAATATTTTCTTGCCTAATTTTCATTGACCTAATGCCAGTTCTCATTGCCTAATTTCATTGATATTTATGTGCAGGCCTCTTTCTGCCTTAATTTCTACCCTGAAAATGAGCCTCATGTTTTTTTAGAGGGAGCTTATTTCATTGCAAACTTGAGCTGGGGAAGTACTTGGTTCATGGGCCATGTGCACAGCTCATAGAATATTTTAGCAATATAGATAATACTTAAAAGTCTTATTTGAAGGGCAAGAAGAGATTAAAACTACAGAGGATAGGATTTCACTGGAAATCTGCTGCTTAATGTTTCTCATAGAATGAATTTGAGTAACACAGGGAAAGAAGGGAGTTTCTGTTTCATTTGAGGTTGCTGGTATATTCAGAATTAGGGGCATCGCTGTATCAAGTGGATTTTTTTTTCATTTTCAGGCAAATGGAAATAGTAAGAACTAAGACCAGAAAGTGGTTTTTGAAAAGCAAAGACCAGTCCTTGCCTCTGGGAGCTCCAGCTTTGAGTGGTTTGACGGGGGCTGGGATGAAGCTGTGGCTGTGATTCCAGCCAGGTTTCCCCAGGATCCTGATGTGGAGCACTGCAGGAGCAATCTCTGCCCGCTCGATGGGATTGATCTGTATCCCTTTTGTGTATGTAAACCTCTTGTGCCCTGGCCAAAGAGTCTGAACAGGATTTGGCTTCACATTCTGTTTTCCTTTTGCTGCCTACCTGACCCCCAGTTTGCTTTTCCAGGTAAAACCCAGAAGCGTCCTTGGCCAGCCCTGCCATGGGAAGGTTTTCTTACTGCTCACATGCCATGATATATTTGTGTAGATATTTTGGTTTTGTATTTATTTATTGGTATTTCTGAAAGGAGAGGCTGAGGATGGGATGGTTTAGCCTGGAAAGAACTTGATAATTGTGTGTAAATTCCTTGTGAGAGTGTGTTGAGATGAGGTGCACAGAGGAAGGGCAGAAGAAAACAAACGCTAACACTGAAATGCAGGACATTGCACTTAAATGTGGGAAGAAACCTTCAGCAGGAGAGTTGTCAGATGCTGGAGGAGCTTTCTCAGAGATGCCATGAAGTCTCTGTTCTTGGGGATGATTGGAACCCACCTGGAGCTGGTCCTGGAGCTTTGGGTGTCCCTGTGCTGAGCAGGGGCTTGGGCAGGCAGCTCTGCACTGGGCTCTGACCCTGGAAAGACAATGCATGTGAACAGATGAGAAGACAGAGGGATGAACTGAGCTTTTCTTCAAATCCCACAGCTTTAAATACAAACATTGCAACAGCCTGCAAAACACGATCTGTACTGGGAAATTGTGTTTCTTTAATTTCTTGGAAGCACCACCTCTAAAGAGGGAATAATTGACAAGTGGATGACCAGCATTCAGCTGTTTGCTTCCATTAACGTCCAGACTTAACCTAGGCATAGTTTGTCTCCTGGCATAAAGAAATGTTGTACTTATATTGAAAAAGCACTCACTTTTCTCTTTATTTTGAGTAGAATGGAAGAGAACATGCAGAGTTACTGTTTAACCCAAAATATTTGTCCTGTAACCAGCTCCTTCACTTCTTTCAGGATGTTTGTTTCCTAAGCAAGTTCTGTGACATGAAAAACGCTTGGGCTGAACAAGATCTCTCTTTGCCACAGGCCTGCGATTTTTCTTGTTTATATTCATTACCCCTAATTTATTTGTTAATTTTGGATTGCAGTTGCACAGAGGGAGCGGGAAGTGGCAAATGTTCTGGCATATGGGCTGTGCTGTCACTGGGAACGCGTCACCCCGGGCTGCAGCATCCACATTCCCTTCCCTGCTCCCTTCCAGTGCAAAATTCTGATGATTTCCACTTTTTTTATGCCTTGCCCTCGCTGCTCTGCTGCCACTGCTGCTGCCCACTTGCCAGGGCTGTGTCACGGGGAGCCAGTGGCAGTGGGGGTCACATCAGCCCATCCACACCAGCGTGGTGACAGCAGCACACAGAGCTCCTCCAGGGACCCTGGAGATGTGTATGAGCCACCCATGAAGCAGACAAAAAATAAAATAGATGCCTTTTCTGCTTTGAAATGAGCCAGTCTGTTTTCATGGATACCCAGAAGCGCTGCAGTCATTAAAGGCTATTACTGTGCCTATTATAAATCACAATTTCCTAGCGGTTCAGAGGTTGGTCACAAAAATTACTTTTGGTCTAAAATTTTGTTACAATGAGTTTGTCTCGTAGTAATGCCAGTCCTTATTAAAATAATTATGAATGTGGAAATTATCCAAAGATAAATAGTCAAGATTACAAGGATTGTTCTATACAGAGCTATGTATCAGCTCTCTCTGTTAGTTCATGTCTAGAGAATTATAAAAGGCAGGTCAGTGAAATAAATGTCTGCTACTTCACCATGTAGCAAGAAAAGCATTATTGGAATTATTGACAGATGAAAGAAAAACATGCAAGCTTGGGAAGATGGTGGAAAATAAAAAAATTGTTACAGGTGATAAAGTGCAAGTCAGGACTAGTTTAAAGTATGAAATTTAATAACCTATTTGTCCTGGTGTAGTCAGTGGGAGTGAACAGATAACTCTGTATAAATGCCACAGTTCTGTCAGTGACTCTCACTGATTCACCAGGAGCTGTTTGTGGTGTCTCTGGACCTGTGTGTTGGTGTTTCCTGGGCTCAGAACCCAGCCTGGAGGAGCTCAGGAGGATTTCAGGTTCACACTCCTCCCCCAGGGCATGAGCAGCTCCTCTGTGACAGGTTTGTCCCTGGTGGGGGCATGAAGATCCATTGGTGAGGACCAAAGTCAATTATTACACTGCTCCCCTTCCCTTCCTCTAAGTGGAGTTCTCTTGATGCAATTTAAACCTGTTTGTATTTGTCATGGACACACAGAACAGTTGCTGATTTATTTTTTTTCTCCCCCCAACACAATTGAAAATATTTTTTTTCAGGTTCTCTGGGCTGAACCTCTCAATTGTTGCCTTCTGTGTGCTGTGCTTGGCTCCCTCCTCTGAGCCCCTGTCTTTGTTACTAACAGGATACTCCAGGTTGATGTGAGGCTGCCAGCCAAGTCTCACAGTGCTGAACAGACAGGGAATATTACTCTGCCTGTTTTGCAGGCAATACTCCACTTGATTTATCTAATGTGATGATTGCTTTTTTTCATAGCAGTGTGATACTGTTGACTCATGTTCAGCTTGTGATCCAGTATAACCTCCCACATCGTTTTTTGATGAACTGCTACCTACCCAGTCATTTTCTATATGTGTAGTTGATTAATCCTGCTCAGTCGTGTTACCTTGCTCCTCTCCTGTTGAATTACATCTTATTTTTGTGTTATCATCAGCCTTATCTGACTGGTTTGGATTGTTTTGAATCCTGATTTCAATGGGGTTGCAGTTGCATCCTGCTTGTGTATGGTCTGCAGATGTAACCAGCATATGCTGCATTCCTTTATCTGTTCTGTTCATAAAGGATTGAACAAACCCAGTGCAAAACAGGCTGTGGCAGAGCCCATGTGATGGAACCTTCTGCTCTGACCATGCACCATTGAAACATGCTCTGGGTAAAGTTATTTCAGTAACTAAAACTGCAATGGTGACTTGGTGAGCAGAGCCTTGAATGTCTCGATGTTGTCCACTGGGATCTGTAGAAAATTCCAAATGTCTTCAGTTGTCAGTACTTTTCCTGACTTTCATGAGAATTACAAACAGTGGGACCTTTGAATTTTCACCATCTAGAGGCATTCCAGGTTAAAAGCCTAGGGTGGCTTCATGGAATTTCAATAAAATGCTGTTGCTGTTGGAGGGGAAGGGCTGCAGGAATTCTCTGCTCACTGGGTTATTTAAATACCCCAGCACAGCTGCTGGACCAGAGGTGTGTGCAGGCTACAGGACAAAATGTTCAAGTTGGCTTTCCTCAGGATGCTCCTTAAAAGACATTTTTACTGACAGAGCTGTTACTAATCCCAGTGTGAGCTGAAAGAACAGGATTAAATTAAATTAAAGCAGTGTTGGACCTGGGTGTGGAGTATGGGCTCTGGTATAATCTGTTCCCACTGCTGGCTGGGGATTTCCCCCTTTGCTGTGTTCCCATTTCCCATTTTCCTATCTTGGAAGGTGAGGAAAGCAGGGTGTTCACCCTACACAAACCAGCTGGGTGTTGCACTCCCTGTTTTTATAGATCTGTATTATTCAGAGCTTTTTAGGAGTCCTAGCCCACACTTAAATATTTTACTGTTTAGTGTCTCTCTTTGATTTTGCCCATCACGCCTGTGTGTTTTGGTAAGTGAGGAGAGGCAGATGCTGGAGGAAGACTCTGCTGAAATCTGGAGCATCTCAATTTAGAGGGGAAGAAGGGCTGGGCTAGAGAATTTCCAGTATTTTGCACCCAGTGAAAATCCTTCCCTGGGGAGGCAGAAAAAGTCACTGTTTCAGCCCCTGTGCTTGTCTTTTAGGAGCCTGATGTTGCTGGCTGGTTACTCTGCTCCCTTCAAAACAGGTTTGCACAATTACACATGAAAGGCAACTGTTTGCTCATCTTTGTAAACCTTAAATATTTTTATTTTGTGCCTGAATTATTTTGGAAATTAAGCTTCCACTTATTTGGGCTTCTGAACATTTTTCAATGGATTCAATGCTTCCTTTTGGTCCCCTGTAGAGGCTAAAGCAATGTAGGTAAATGGCATTATAAAAAAAAAAGGATTTTTCATATTGTTTGGATTTTTCCTTTACCTGTGGACAGAAGGGACAAGTTGAGGATGAAGAAAAATATGTATATGGTTGATAGGATGAAGGAGAAACTATAGGTCAAGGCAAAATTTGGAGTGATGAAATATTCAAGGATTGAAGCTATAAAAAATGTTTGGATTGCACCCAAAGATTTCCCCATCCTCTTTTCAAACTGCAGGAGGAGACCCTCGTCAGGAGAAGTTCAGTGATCTCTGGAACGCTAAACTCCAGATGCCTGTTCAAATAACTGAATAGCAGATTGATTATCTCTGTGCAAAGTTTACTGAAAGATTTTTTTCTTTTTTTTTGTTTGCCTGGAGTCTCAGATATAAGAGAAATTCAAAGTTAAAAGGCTGGTTGCTATATCTGCTAGCAAGTAAACCCCTGCAGTTGTACCAGGTGGTTTTGGGACCTCCTGACAAGGAGAAAGTGAGGAGATTTAGGTTGGGCAGGATAAAAATTTGTTCACCAAAGAGGTGTTAAACACTGGCACGGCTGCCCAGGGTGGAACCACCATCCCTGGGGGGATTTAAAAGCAGTGAGGATGTGGCACTTGGGGACATGGCCAGGGAATGGTTTTGATTTTGGAGGACATTTCCAGGCTCAGCAGTTCTGTGACACCTCAGGGAGGGGTTGGTTTTATGCTGCTCCCTGAATACCCAGGGCATGGCACTGAGTGCTGGATTCACTGGGGTGTTCTGGCAGGGATCAGTGCAGATGAGGCCTTTCACCACAGCGAATTTTCCTGTATTTTCAATAAAACAAAGCTTTATTTTCCCTTTCTGCTGTGAATTGAGGCTGCATCCTGTTAAAAAGCAGCAGAACCAGTAAGGGTGGCACAGCCAATTTTACCTGGGCAATAACAGAGCAAGTTCCATTGCCTGGAAGATGTGATGGTGATGATGATGATGAAGCAAAGTCCTGTTAATGCAGCAGTTGTGTCCTTTGGCAATGCACCTGTAAGAGAGAGTTTGACATCTGTGGAGTGGGGCTGTTCTGGAACACAAAAAAAACAAAAAAACCCCAAAAAACCCACAAAAACAAAAACAAAACAAAACAAAAAAAACCCAAACAAAAAAACCCCCAAACAAAACAAAAAACCCCAAAACAACAAGAACAACAAATTAAAATCAAGGTGAGTGGGAAGAGGAGCTGTGGGTGCCTGGAGCCCCCACAGGACTTCTGGCCCAGGGTTCATGTTGGGTCTGGCCAGTGCCAGAAGTGGTGCAAATTACAGAGACTTAAAGCAAAGACAATATTTCTGCAACAGTTTATTACAGTCTGAGTGGTTTTTTGACCTTTCATCTGCATCAGGGTCCCCTGTGAGCAGTCTTTTATTGCAGTGTATCTGTCTGCACTTCCAGGAGAAATTTGTAGGGAATCCACACGCTGAGAAACCTGTTCTTGGGAGAGCTGTCCTGAGAAAGGAAAAACAAAGAAACCAAACAAAGCAACAAATCCAACAACAGAAAGTCAAGAAAAAAATCCTCAAGGTTATATATCAAAATCTGTAACACATGCTCAGAAAAAGTTGATATCTGGTGAATGTCTATTAAGTACTTCCTCAGCTAATAAATAGCTCAGGAGGTATAAAATTTAATACTCCTAAAATTGCAGAAGCCTTTGAAGAACACATTTAAATTGGACTCGTTGGAAGAAGGAGATTTAAAACTGACCTGTTCAGAGGTGAGTAGTGAAAAAGAGGTGATGGAAAGAGGCTGCATTCCTTCAATGCATTTTGCCTTGTTTTTCTTTCCTGAGGTGGCTTTTGGAACAGTTTATTTTGAAGTTCTTGTGTAACACATCATCTGAACTGCACTGGGAGCAGTGGCCTGTTTATTTTTAAGCCTATTTTTAAGAGTTTCTGAAGGCTCAGCTGGGCTGGGAGTGTGTCACTGTGCCACAGAAAGAACTTGAAGAGCAGCTGTGGCCACACCTATGGGTCCTGCTCACTTTTGGTCTTTAGCATCAATCTGTTCTCATTTCAGGATTTCAGGCACCACATTCCCACTTCCTTCTGTTCTCTCCCCATCATGGTAATTAGTGGGTAACAAGTGAGGTGTGTCTGTTTCTGAGGGTGGTTTTAGGCAGATTTTTTAAAGTTTATGATGGATTTTCTTTCAGAGGTGAGCAGATGAGCAACAGGAGCTGCTCTGAGGTCACAGGACATGTTGTGCTCGTTCTGAGTTTATTTGGAAATCAGAGCAAACCAAACTTTGCCTAGTTGGCTTGCTTCCTCAGGAGCAGCACCCCCTGGTTTTTTTCCATTTGTGTGTTTTTTTCCTAATCCCAGTGGCAGTCATTTTTTTGGCACTTGCATCTAGGAGAAGAAATTAAGTAATACATGGCATTTGTTTTGGCACTGGCTGTGACTCATAAATAGGGATAACATCTGTGCTGATAGTTTTTCGTGATATATAACCAGATTGAATGAACAAAGTTTTCGTTTACTGCTGTTCTTTTGCCATTGTTATATTTAGGGAGCTCCAGTGTAACTAGTGAAAAATATATGCTTATGCATATTGCTCATGTATAGATCAGAATTTTTATACAACCTGTGAATTTCAATTTGGCCACTGTTTCTTTTTAAACTAAAAATGGCTTATTGCCATTCCCTGAGCCTAAAACTTTTTCAGGATCCTTCCCAAATCTTAGTCTCTTGAAGGCTCGTACTGCTGCCAAGTCTACACCATTCCTTTAATTAAAAATACAAAAAAAAAGAGGAGTGAAACTTGCAGGGGATGTAAATCCTGATAATCCCGAAATGATGTAAATCGGTGCTGCTCCTTAAGTCATTGGAAGTATCCTGACTTACATCCACTGAAAATCTGGCACAGAATATCCCTGCTGGTCCTTTCTTCTGCCCAATGGCTGCTCCACACAGAGCTGGCAGCGTGGACAAAGCCCTCTCTGACGAGCTGATAGAGGGTGGCACGGCTTCAGCACTGCTGATTCAGCACAGCACAGCCCATTCTCCTCATTTCTTTGTGAGTTAGATTAAATTACTCTGCAGGCTGGACTGCAGCCACAGGCCATAGTTTTACAGCCTTAGAACATGGTATCCTAGCCCGTGGCATCTGAGAGGTCTGGCTGTGTGTGAAGCTCTTGTGCTTTGCTGCAGAGGATTTTTGGATTTGGCGCTCGGCCCCTCTGTGAGGCTCGCGGCAGCAGGGCTGGAAATATTTGGATTGTCTTGTTGAGATACATCAAAGTGGGGCTCTGTTAATGGAGGGAAGGGACTTCATGGGGATCAGGTTGGTATGAAAACTCCTCTGTGTGTGTTTGTCATGGCAACGTTTCTTCAGATTTGCCTTACAGAAATGCAGGATAATAAATAACAAGTGTGGGATTTAATGAGTGTAACACAACAGGAGCAGCAATGAGGCAGGGGGCTCCAGAGCTGTTCCAGCTTCCCAGAATTTGGGGAAATCCATTTCCCTTTGTGTCTCAGTGCAGGTGCCTTTCTCACCTGATCTGAGCAGGTTTGGAGTTGAGCCAAGGGGAGCAGTGGGGAGATGCCCTTTGTGATGAGCTGTGCCCTCTGCAGTCCTGCAGGGCTGGGATGGCTGTGGCTGCTGTCACAGGGACATGGGCAGGACAGGAGCATGTTCTCTGTTCTCTGTTCTCTGTTTTCTGTTCCCTGGCAGCTGCTGGCTTTGTGCATGTCCAGAGCTGAGCCAGCTCTGCTGTGCTCTGCAGTTGGGCTCTGCTCTGCAGTGAAATCAGTCTGGTTCTTTGGCCAAGCCCAGCTCCTGCTCTGATTTACCCTTTCCCCTCCAATCCTCGTGCTTGCAAAGGGGACTCTGGCAAAGGGAGAAAACAACTGGTAATGAGGAGAGGAAAGGTCAGACAGATCCAGAGAAAGCCATCCTGCTTCCAGCAGGGAGAACTATCTAAGCTGATCCTGCCTAAGCCAGGTGTTAGACTGATATTGAGACCAGACTTAAATAATTCTCACTGTAAATTTAAAAGCTTCACTCTGTCCCTTCTCCCTCACCTGACTTCCAATCACTTCCAATCCCTTCCAATCTCATTGTTTTATAGCTGTAAGGGGCTTGCATTGTATCAGGATGGGTCCCCCACATGTGGTTATCTTGGAGTTGTGTTATTGCCTTTCAGCTTTATCTCTGCAGTTTAGAAATAAAAAGCACTGCCAAACAAAACCCTCTGGTTTTAATACAAAGATGAATATATTTTTGCAAGTAAAAAGTATTCTTGATTCAGAGCATCAGGCAACAATTCTCTGGGGGTGATGCAGAGGTGAAGTTCATGTTGGTGGTTTCAGTGCAAAAACGAAAGTGGGCAGATTAGGGAATTTGTTTCTGAGTGGTTTGTTCTATTTTCTGAGCCCTACTTCAGTCTCATGGACTCTGGTAGAGCTGCTGCACACAGGGTTTATCTATTGATTTCTGAATGTATTGTGTTGTTAATCTAAAACCTCTTTCCCCAGTGGAATTTCTATTCAGAAGGCTCCAGCCAAGCTCAAGGAAGTTATTTGATTTGGGAAGTTTGAAAGAATAATAAAAGAAGGATTGATGCAGTTGGATTTTCATGAGCTCAGTCTTCTAGTAAAATAGACAGGCTTCTTCCTCCTGTATGTCTGTGGTGGTTGGTTCATTATTTAAGAGGAAAGCAGAGTATGGAGATCACTCAAGTTTTACTGCCTGAGAATTTTGCTATTATGAAACTTGTTCAGAAGAAAATAATGAGAACAGTTTTGGTGATATAACAGAAATATAAAAATTAATGGGTTAGTGCAGCTTTGTCTTTCCATAAATTTGTGTGCTTTATTTCTTAGCAATTGGGCCTTTTCTGCTGATTTTTAAACTAGTAAAAAATTTAGTGCCAGTATTTGGGAAATCCATGTAATTTCCCAATCAGACATATGTGGCAAGGGAATTGCACCATATAAACCAGGGAACTTTGTTCTTCAGATATTTCCACCATTTGAAGTATTGAAGATTATGTTAGCCTTTTAAAGAGCTGTGACAGGAGAGAAGATGCTACATTATGGATCTTCTTGTTATTAAAATGTTCATTAATTTTGCTGAGAACTGAATATGGGAGTAAACAGTCTTGTATTACAATGAAAAAATCCCCAAAAGTACTTTTTGCCTTTGAGTGCACTGGTGTTGTCTGTAGTGCAGGAGTTAATGAAGCAGACAAATGAGATGAAATTGGTAGTGAAATGGAATGAAATAAAATTGAGGGGTTTTTTTTTGGCTTTTTGGGACTGAGGTCCAGTCCAGCTGAAATCAGTTCCCCTTGACTTCCCAGTGCCCATGGCTGGTGGAGTATCAGGTTTATTCTGTTTCATTAGGATGTTGTCAAGTGAAGTCAAGGAAGGTGGACTTGATCTAAAAAGAGATTCCTTGTGAGAATTCCCTGTCTCTAGAGCACTGTAGTTTATTGCACATGATTATTTCTTCTGTGGGTTTAGAAGCACACTTGTTGCTCTTATTTATGCAAAAAATGCAGCTCTCTGGAGGTATGTGATTAACCTGAGGCAGTATTTTTTTTGCAGACCCAGGTGGGAAGCTGGAAGTTCAGAGTATGCATGAGGAATTATCTGGGTATGAGGCAAAATGTTGTATTAACTGTGCAGTTAGTCTTTGTCAGCAGCATTTAGAGTTTCCTCAGCCCTTGTGGTGACTAAACCTAGCAGAATTTATTGGTGAATAGTTCAATTTGCTTAAATGGGCTCATTTTCTTGAGTAGGCAGAAATTACATCTTATTTCATGTCTCAGATTTTGTTCAGCTGAAAGGCCAGATCCAGATTTGACTTGTTTTTCTTCCCAAATACCTGTTTAAGCCCTGGGTGAAGGGAACACTCAGGATTTGGCTGGGGGAACTGTTCAGAGGGACTTTGCTTGCTGGAGCTGAGGTAAAGAATTGCATTTAAGATAAAGTCTAAAAAACTCAACTTTGAACCAGATAGGAAACAAGAGATTCTTTTTCTCCTTTTTTTTCTTTCCCCCCCCCATGTAGAAATAAGCACTTTAGAATATCTGAACCATCTACCAGTATCATTTCACTGCTGAGAATTGGGTAACTGTGTAAAATTATATTGACCTGAGGGGATTGAAATATAGAAGTGGCCGCGCGCTTAACTGTGCAGGAATCAAACTGTTTTACTGATAACATTTTATTGATTCATCCTCTCCCGGTGTTACAAGTAGCCTGGAGCCCGGCAAAATGAGCTGGCAATGTTTCTGTGTTGTGGACGTTGCAGGATTGCAGCTCTTCATAGGTATTGAAATTTTATATATGGGCTGAGAGCTCACGTAATTATTGTGATTTGTAATGACTGAGACTGCAGATGGGGCTTCCCAGAGGCTTCATTTCAAGCTAGATAACTGGTGATTTCTCTTTTCTGTTTAAGAATCTGTTGTCCCTCCTTTTCTGTGCAGCTGCTGAGGTTTTTCTGTGTGAAAAGCTGAACTGTATCTCTGACTTAATGAAGATGCGTAAAATGATGGAAATTGCCTTAACAAGGCAGTGCTTCTATAGAGAGCAGCAAGGAAAACGTGTCCTGCTGTTTGCAGGGGATACTTTGTCCTTTTCATAAATGAACTGTGCTTTCCCACCATATCATAAAAATAATAACAATAAAAAAATACCCTTCTTCTGACAAAGCCTTAAGAAAATGAATGGCTTTAAAGGACCACAATGGCAGATTGTGGGTTCAACCTGCATGTGTTGACTAATTAAACTCTTTTGAAAGAGCTAATTTCATGTATTTTATTTAATGAAAGCTTATTTAAGATTTTAATGATGTGGGTCTTTTCTCTTCAGCAGAATGCCATATTGACTCATGACATATTTTTACACAGGCTTCATTCTGCTGTGAACAACAGTGGTTGGAAATGGGAGCACTTGATAAAGTATCATTAAATTAGCTTATTGTAGTTGCAGATTTTTATTACGCTGCTCCACGGAGAAATGAATTGATCGAGTTGTACTTGCTGGTTTTAAAGGTGCAGCTCTGTTATTGATTGTGCTACTTTATCTCAGGTGTTTCATCAGCCTGCTGGCAGGCTGGCTCCCTCTGCAATTTTAGAAAGTACTGGCTTTGTGTGGGTTTTTTTTAAAATTTTTTTATTCTGTGCCTTTCATTTGTGTGCATGTCTTTTTTATTTTGAATATCCTAAAAGAGATCCTTTTTTGAGGTTGTACCAAGCCTTGTGCTCAGCAGCTCTGCTCTGTCCTGGGGTTTTGGGTGCTGCTGTAGGGAGGTGAAGCACTGGGTGTCCCTTTTGGAGCTCTGCTGGATGGGCTGTTGTCCTCAGCTGATTTCCAGGGAATTAGTGAGATTTACCAAAGCAGAGGGAAAAATCAATGCTGCTCAAACTTTATAGCGTGTGCATGTGGAACAGGGGTTTCATCTGCTGCTGTAATTGTTGGTAATGTGATGTGTGTCACAAATAAAGTCAGGAGAACAAGAGGCTTAGTCAAAACTTTCAGATATTTTTCCACATTAACTTGAGTAGTGGATTTCTTCTACAAATCTTGGAACTCCCAGACTTGTTCCAATACTAAGTGTATTGGAAACGGATTGCTGTCAAGGCTTGTCCAGCTAATTAAATTCCCTTATTAGCACCAGAGCTGCAGTCTTTCAGAGAAGACATTAGTTGAATAATCTTTCCAACTTATCTAGGTTCAAACTAGATGGCCTTTCGTAAAATGCTGAGCTGAAAGTTCAGCAACAAAATACCTAAGTTCTAGTCCTCCTTATTGTGTGATCTGTGGTAATTCAATACATTCTTTAAATATAAATTGGTATTTCAGCTGTTCTGTGAAATATTTTCAGACTTCAATTATCACAAGCTCTCAATGCCATGAGGACTCTGTCACCTTACACTTCAGGCTGAGGGCGGTTCAGCAGTGATGGCTTTCATGCATTAATAAAGTTTTTCATGATTCATTTGGGCATATTCTTAGCCAAATGTAAGAATCTTCTTGTCACAAAGTCCTGCTGATCCTCAGAGGTTGTTTGTGCTCTATACTGGTGATTGGTGAATCTTTACAGGAAAAGGGAATATCAGGATTTTGACAGGGAACCAAAACATGGGAGGTTCAGTAAGAGCCCTGATGGATTTTCCAACAGGTGGGACTTGCCCTTGGAGGGAGCCACCAAATGAAATTAAATATGCCTTGACCCTTGAGCTTTGAAAATGAGTGACTCCCAGCAGATGTGCCTCAGCCCAGCAGAATCCACTGCCCCTCTGGAATGTGGGAGCACCCGGGGGTCCCAGTGCCCCTCTGGAATGGGAGAGCACCCAGGGATGGTCCCAGTGTCCCTCTGGAATATGGGAGCACCCAGGGGTCCCAGTGCCCTCCACTGCCACGTGGGAGGGCAGGGATGGTGCAGCAGGGAATGCTTTGTGTCCTTCCAGGAATGGAAGGGAAAAGTGTTTTTGTGTCAGAAGAGGACCCACACTAGCTCAGGGCTGGGAGGGGAGAGCTTCCTAATAACACTGAGCAGGAGATGTTTAAAAATTGCCCGAAGTTTCAGGAAACAAGATATTTGTGCTAATTAGACTATTTGCCTGTCATCTTTATTCACTATTTAAATAACAAAAAGCCCTCAAGTGAAATCAAAGCGTGGTAGAACATATTTCTTGAGTCTCCTTGATCAAAGCTTATAGAAGGGGGGGAGTACTGCTCATAACTATTTCCTCAAATTCAGATGTGAGATATATTCTCTATTGTAGTCCTGTCTTTTGAGGACTTGTGTATAACCTGTGGCAAAGTGATGGATGTCTGTCAGGTATCACACATCCTGCTCCTTTTCAGGTGTACATGTGATGAATTACTATGAGTTCTGTCAGGATGTGACAGAAATAAATGTCTTCAAATAAAAACAACCCTCAAACTAAATGTGTGTTGTTTTGTTCTCACTTACTGGCTAACACTGGTTCAGTTGTGCACTTGTCTTCTGTATTTACCCCCTGATCTTTTCTTTGATTGCAAATATTCTCTGAGATGGAGATCACCATTTTCCTGACCTGCATTTATAAAGCAAATGGCACAGTGGGACCCTGGCCATGTGTGGGGTCTCTCAGCTTTTATCTTGAAGTCAATAATTAATGAAAAAGGAGATGCCTTTGGGTAGCTGCTCAGTCTCAGATGATGTTTTAGAGCAGGGTGATACCAAAATCTGTTCAGGAATTTTTGGGTGTGTTACCTTCTGGTTTTGGTTTGAGGTTTCTGTGTTAGTGTTTTCTCTAAGGACATGGGTTTTTTCAGAAAGGGAAGAAGGTACCCTCTAGATTGAAAATTGAAAAAGAAGCTTCTTCAAGCTTGATCATGTATGAATGGGAGGAAGTAATAAAAGAGAAATGAAGCTTCCAGCTCTCTGCAGCCAGGTGGGAGCAGTGGTCACTCAGGTGGCCTTGAGAGCAGGACAGACACCCTGGGCTGGCTGGGACCTTGCCCAGCACAGCTGCTCTGTGGCACTGGAAGTTTTCCATGTGTGGGTGTGCAGGCCTGAAGGAGGAGAAAACCAAGGAGAATGGAAAGAAGCTACGAGATAAAGGGAAATAACACCTGCAGTGGCAGAGCTCGTGTGCTGTCAGGCACTGGTGTACATCTCACTCCATTCCCAGCTTGGTAATCACCAGCTGATCCCTTTGTTTCCTTTCATTCTGCACCTTCTCCATAAGGGAGTGAGAGGATTCCTCCCCAGATGTGTTGTTCAGATGTGGATGTTGAGGCTCATTACAGAGCCCAGCACAGCTTTGAAGAGAACAAAGCATCAGCCCCATCTGATCACCCACCCAGACAGGCTTCTGTGAGCTGGGAATGCCTCAGCCTGAAGGATTCCCTGCAGTGGGACTTCCTCACCTGTGCTTGTGTAGCTCACTCCTGAATTTGCAAGCCACAAACTGTGTGTCATTTCTGCACAGGTGGCTTTAAAGGATATTTTAAAATTTGTGTCCTTTAGTCAACTACTCGTATATCAGGTTTTAAAGAAATTGGTCCAGTCAGTTGGAAGAAGAGTCGTCAGAATGTGTTTATTAATCTGTAAAGAATAAAGATGAAAATTTTCAAATTTGTGTGCTTTAAGTGGTTTTGGATTGGCCACAACTTGATTTTTAGATCTGTCTTTTGAAATTTGTCATCATTATAAACTTACAGCTAAATGTCTTTCAAATTTTTGAATCTCCTCTTCTTTCCCTTCTTTGCTCAGCTAGATGAATACTTGGAGAAGGGCGTGCACTCCTCCTCAGAGGCACACCCCAAACTGGAGATGAAAAGGAGCAGGGGGAATCAGGAGAGTTCATTTAAGTGTCTGCAGGGTTTCAGGAACAGTTTAATTTATGGTGATAACTTCTCTTCAGCAGTTGACTTGCTGTGACCTTAAAGAAAGCTCGTGCAGAAGGAGCTTTCCCTATTTCTGGGAGCAGTTCTGTGCTCTGTGCATGTGGGGTTTATTCCACAGATGGGTCCCCCTGAATTTGGAGGCCAAAGGCAGTAGCAGAAGGTTACAAGGTGGCACTGCTGCATAGGAAGTTTCTAAAAACAAACACATCAGTTTTTACCAGCACCCAGTAAGGTCTGGTTCAAAAGATATTTAAAAACTGTAAAAAAAACCCCTAAAAATAAACCACAAACACACAGGAAAAAGGAAAAAAAAAGGATATGTTTGCCTGCTTGCATGCAAGTATCCCTGAAAAGTTGATGGGTTCATTTTTACTTATTTATGGGCAAATTACAGAGGTGCATCTGTTCCTTCTCTGTATACAGCCAGGCATCTCAGGTTTCTAAGATACTTTTTGACATTCTTTGAAGATTTAATGCCAGGTGGAAGATCAGTTAGAATTACAGATATCTTGAACTTTGAAAAGAATGCTTCTGCTGAAAACTTTTTTTACTTTTGCTCCCAGTTTTAATGAGGCACAGTCTAAACATCATAGTAACTGAAGCAGCAGAATGGGGAGAAAAAAGCCAACCCGACAATTCACAAGGAAATATTTTCACATGTTTACAGTAGAGCCAAAATATTTGTGCTGTGTTTATTTAATTTAAATGCTTAGAACTGTGTCACGTTATAAAAATAGTATTACTGGAATAAAACAGTAGCCTGCAAGTCAGATACCTGAGCAGGGAGCACTCAGCTGGAATCCAGTTTTTACAATTTTTACAAGTTGCTTGTACTGCTGTCACTAACGAGGGCAAATAATTTTAGATAAAGCTCTCTTTGCCTGCCATTAATTGTGAGAGTTAAGTATGTGCTTTTAGATAGCAAACAACCTGATTTGGATGTGCAGTCAGGTATCCCTTCTACATATTAATTGTAGCCCTTCTACATATTAATTGTGTCTTCCAAGAGGGAGTTTTGGTAGAGATCACACCTCTGAAAATGGGGAACACCAGGCTGTACCTCTCTGGGATTGGGCTTTTTTTCTTAAATTCAATCACTCATTCAAGAAAATATATATAAATATATATACACACCCTTTGAAAGCGTGGCCTGAGGAATCTGACACTGACCATCAGTTAGTGGATTTTGCTTAGTAATTGCTTCATCTCTTCAATACTATTGAAAATACCCTTGAGCAGAACATAGCTGCAGGGGAACAACACTCTGAAGCAGCAACCTAATTAATGAATCTTATTGCCACTTAGACAAGCATTATCCAGCTGGCCTTGGCTGTCAGGATGGATCTGTTCCTGCAGCATTCTGTGTTTGTGCAGGAAACTCCTGCAATTATTGGAGGAATTGGGATTGGTGTTCCAGCAGGTCCCTCTCAGTGTGCAGTTGCACTCCTGATGGTGCAGGTGTCACCAGCATCTCGTGCCTGCCTGGAACAACAAATGAATTCTCCTGGCTTTTATTCATTGCATTCAGGTGAAGTGAAAACAAAGTAGGCACAGCCAGAGTCTGGAAGCAAATTGTTTGCAGACAGTAGAAGGGTGAGCAAAGCTGAAGTAGGAAAGCATTTTCTTTTCCATTTAATATTTTAAAAAACACAAGCTGTTGTGTGTGTCCTGAGAGCACCTGGGTTTTTGTGGGTGCTGGTGTGGAATGTTTGTCTCCAGCAGGGTCATTTGAGCAATAATACCTGCTGGTCATCCCTGTTTTCTGAAGATCTTCTCAAAGAAGTTATTTTCATTACTAATTCGTCATTCCTGACTTTAAAAATATTGAATGCTGTGTTCGGGATCTGTATTGCTGAAATCCTTCTACCAACAAAAACTAGCTCTGGGTGCCAGTCCGAGCTTGTGTTTCTAATTGAAGTCATGGACATTTTATTGAGCCATCAACAAATAAAAGTTCTGAGATTGCACCAGCCCAGTTTTTGATGTCCTGCCAACCTTGGTTTCTCTGTGATGCTGTGGAAAAGGCAGAAATACTTCCAAGAACTTCCTGTTCTGTCAAGGACTACAATAACCTGCTCTTCTTTCAGATCTTTTCTGAATGATGCCAAACCTATAGCAAAACCCTCTTCTGCAAGTCCCCACTGTCACATGGAGATGTGAGACTCCAAGGAAAGGATCCCCATGTTGCTCATAAATCCTTTAACTTTCTGTGGTGTTTTAAAATGTAATTCTCTGCTTCTCAGCAGAGAAAACCTTGCTGAAACCTGTGATTTCTTATTGGCCTTAGGAGAGCTCTTCAGATAAAATAATTTTCATTAGAAAATTCCTCTGATGGGCTTATGAACTTTTAATGTGAGATCATCACTGAACCTTTTTTGTGTTCTCTGGAGTGACCTTGGCACGTGGTGAGTTTTTTCCTGGAGCTCCTTCTGTGGCAGCTCCTCAGCCTCATCCTGTTCCTGCTGCCCCAGCTCCTCCCTGAGCTGCCTGGCCTGGCACAGACCTGCCCCACTTCTGCCTTCCCTTTATAGCTGCTTCAGCCATTCCTTGTCTACACTGTGCTGCCACCTCCTTACTATTTTATTTTTTTTTCCGTGTAGGGCAACACATGAGCACACCTCAGTGTGAAATTTTCTGAAGAATTTTCAATGCCTGCAAGTGGCACTTGAGTGTCTAATTCCAATAGCTCTGGCAGTCAGTTGATGAAGCATTCTTTGCCTTATGATCTGAGGAATAGAAGTAGTTGCATCTGTGGTTACATATGAGAAAAATAGCTTATCCAGCTCTTTCCAGTGCCTTTGATTCATTGGATGTGGCCCCAGCACTGTGCAGGGCTGGACAGTCGTTTTCAAGTCAGTGAGCATCTGGGTTGGTCATTAGCCAGCAGAGAAATCAATTAGGGCTGGTGGGCTGTGTTTGGAAGGTTCAAATACACGAATTCCATTGATCCATTGTCCTGGATAATCAACATCCCTCAAAGCTGGGTGAGGATTGTGTGGAAATTCCTTTCTGCTCCTGCACCTCTGTTCAACCAAGAGCGAATCCTGCAGCCAACAAAGATGCCAACTCTCTGAGGCTCCAAATTCCCAGCTTTGATAAAGCAATGAGCTAATTAATAAAGCACAAATTGAGAGCATTTTTCTGTGGAGCACTGCCGAGGATCCATTATTTTATTTAGTGTATTTGTCTTAAAGTGATTATGCTACTAATTATAAGGCTCACTAGTCTGTTTAACAGGAGTCCAAATAATTATAATTTGTTTGCATTCCCACCCTGTGTATTTTCATGCAATAAGGAAAACATTTTGTTGAATGATTAATCTTGTGCATGCCTCTCTGTATGTTTAGGAAAATTAAATGTCTCATTTTTGTTTGAAATGAGAGATTTCTGGTTTTGCTACTCTTGTTCTCAGGGTGCATTGGTCAAATTTAAAGAAACATGAGGATGAAGCCACCGGGGGGATGATGGGCTCTCAGGGATGGAACTCAGAATGTTCCAATAAAGTCCATAAAAAATTCCTTTCAGTGTCAAGTTCTTTTTCATAATTTGTGTTTAAAAAAATGGGTTGAAGCTCTTGTTTACAGGCTGTCTGAAAGCAAAAGAAACTCTTCACTTGGAAGCAATTTGGCAGCCAAGTTTATTGCTCTTACTGGAGCAAAATTTGAAGGACAAAATTCATAACAGGCTTTTCAATAAATGGTCAGTTTAGGGCACCTTGGAATCAGCAGCAGCATCACAAAACCCCGTGAGAACTTGGAGCATCCAAAGAATGTGTTAATGTTAGGAAAAAAATTGTCAAGGTTTTATAAAAAGCTCAGCAAATTGAGGCAAAAGTACTGAAGTCACTTTCAGAGCTGTACTTCAGAAAATGACTCAAATGACAAGTCAGCATTGTGAAGTTAACTCTTGTTTTATGGCAAAAAAAAAATTTAAAAAATAGAGTTGTGTATAGGAATCTACTTGGAACTTTGCTGAAGTTTAGGTAGCGAAATGCTTGGAAAAAAAAGACCCAGCAGAAAAATCACAATTTCAAACTCAGATAATAGTTTCTGAAAATAGCTGGGCTGCCAGAATGTCAGAGTCAGGAATGAGAAGATTGCTGAGGGGAAATGTCAGAGGAACAAGGGGCCTGAGGAGACGTGAGGAGCTCACGGCTTCATCTGGGTTTGAGGGAGAGAAAATTGCTCAGTGCTACTTAGAGCATCTCTCATTCAGAGATCTCAAAGCCTGCTGAAGCAAACACAATCCTCTGAAGGCAGGGACAGACTGATGAGCACCGTGCTGGTCCTGTGGGGCTGCTGTGCTGCCCTGCAGCAGCCGCATCTCTGTGGGACCACAGAGCTCAGGAGGGAGAGGGAAAGGCAGGAGGGAGAGGGAAATGGACTTGGGAAGGAGGAAATGCAGGAGGGAAGAGGGAAATGCAGGAGGGAAGAGGGAAATGAACTTGGGAAGAGGGAAATGCAGGAGGGAAGAGAGAAATGAACTTGGGAAGAGGGAAATACACTTGGGAAGAGGAAAATGCACTTGAGAAGAGGGAAATGCAGGAAGGAAGAGGGACATGCAGGAGGGAGAGGGAAATGCCAGAGGGAACAGGAAAATGTACTTGGGAAGAGGGAGATGCAGGAGGAAAGAGGGGAAGTGCACTTGGGAAGAGGAAATGCAGGAGGGAAGAGGGAAATGAACTTGGGAAGTGGGAAAATGCGCTTGGGAAGAGGAAAATGCAGGAGGAAAGATGGAAATGCTGGAGGGAAGAGGGAAAATGCAGGAGGGAAGAGGGGGAAATGCACTTGGGAAGAGGAAAATGCAGGAGGGGAGAGAGAAGACACATTTGGTAAGAGGGAAATGCACCTTGGAAAAGGAAAATGCATGAAGGAAGAGGGGGAAATGCAGGAGGGAAGAGGGAAATGCACTTGGGAGGAGGAAATGCAGGAGAGAAGAGGGGATAATACAGGAGGGAAGAGGGAAAATGAACTTGGGAAGAGGGAAATGCAGGAGGGAAAAGGGAAATTCAGGAAGGAAGAGGGAAATGCAGAAGGGAAGAGGGATGTGCAGGAGAGAACAGAGAAATGCACTTGGCAAGAGGGGAAATACAGGATGGAAGAGGGAAATGCACTTGGGAAGAGGGAAATGTAGCAGGAAAGAGGAGAAAATGCTGGAAGGAAGAGAAAAAAGCAGGAGGGAAAAGAAAAATGCAGGAGGGAACAGGGAAATGCAGGAGAGAAGAGGAAAATGCAGCAGGAAAGAGGGAAATGCACTTGGGAAGAGGCTGGGGTGACAGAACACACTGAAATGCCATCACTAAAGTCTGGACACCACCGTGCTTCTAATGAATAAATAAATAAGTCATCAAGGGCAGGTGAAGATATTTCCTTTCTTCTGACATTCCCGTTTGTTATTCTGCCAAATGTTTCCTTTACTTGGGAGAGTATTGGAGCAGCCAAGATTCTTAATATTAAAAGACCTCCGTGGAACTGTTAAAATTCCATTCTGTTCAAAATTTTAATGCCAGTTGGCTGTATTATCTCTTTATAATTTTCTTCTTCAGTGCATACATAACTGCATTAGTTGGTCATTTACCAACAGACTTGAAAGGCCAATACCATTAGCTGGGAAAATAGCTGGAATTTTTTTCATGTAAGAGAAAAATGGAAGTGTTACTTGCTTTTTGATGATGGTAGTAGCGGTAGTATTTATCTTTTTTTCTTTTATTTCTCCCCACACTTCCCCCATAAAGCACGAACTCTAATTTTATCTGCATTAGTGTGAATAAAAGCAGTGCATCCTCAAGCAAGATGCATAAATACAGCCCCTTTTACTATGCAAGCAATAACTGCACTGGCAACTCTCGAAAGAGCTGTTGGAATGCACAGGTCCTGAGAGCACATTTGTCATGGAAATTCCAAATACAAGCAGAGTTTGCAGCCTGGTGTGTGCAGGGCACACTCGTGGTGAGGGCTGGGACACGAGGAGAGGGAGTAGCTGATGGATTCTGGTGTTAATCTGAGTCCTTTTGGGCAAAATGTTATTTATCAGTGCTGATAATGCATTGTTTAGGCAACATGAAGCTGTTTATGCCGAGCGGAGCTCGGCATAAACAGCTTCATGTTGCCTAAACAATGCATTATCAGCACTGATAAATAACCAGAAGGAAAAGGAAAGTTCCTAATGAACCTCCTGGATAGCCCAGCCCCAAGCGTTGGGTCTAGCACTGTTTTTTCATCTGATGCCAGACGGCTCTAAATAGGCCTTAAAGCAGCTCCAACAGTTTATGCTGTTTAATAAATCTAATCTGTGAAACAGGTCACGTAAAAAAACCTAAAAAACTTTCCTTCTAATTACAGTAGGATTTTATTGAATGCGCATTATACATATAGATCATAATACTTATTAAAAAAAGACTATTAAGATTTTACAGTTCAAGATTTTACAGGCAATGGGAACAGTGGAAGCCTAATGCTTTCTGAGAATCATATCTGCATTAGCAAGATAAAGGACAATTTAGGAAGATTACAAAAGCAATGATTTAGAGTACAACATAAAAATCTGCTGAGAACTAATTCGCAATGCCAGCTGCTGCTAAGCTTCTTAATCTTTATCTAGTTCAATTAAAATCTGAATGTTTGGGATTTCATTAACAACTGGGGACTTGGAAATTACATGCACTTTTACACTGTACTCAACTGCTTATGCACGTTACTGGAAGTTGCCCGAAATGTCTTCAGGTAGACTTGAGATATAATTAAAACTTAAGTACTTAAAGGATAATGCAGAGGTGAAAGAGGATTATTTTAAATTTTCTGTCAGATCCAATTGACAAAAAAAGAATCTCGCACGAGTTGAAACGAGTTGCAAACCAGTCAGAATTTGAATGCAGGGGATATTTCTGGCCGATTGTGCAATCAGATGTGCAGATCAAACAGCCTCATCGGAGGGCGGAGGGAATCGGATTTGGTAATTGTGCCCTGCACTGCTTGTGTGTTTTTTTTGTGGAAAAACCACTTCACATCTATCGTTCACTTCTGTACTGATGTAACCACGCTATCAATTAATTATGCATTTCAAAGAATCTGCAAGTAGGCCTTTCTAAAATTAAACTAAGCAAAGTGATGAACAAGCTTTTAATCACTTAATACTGTGTATAAAAAATAGTTTCTTTCCACTAATTCCTCAAGAATAATTCTTCTAAAAGTTTTTCAGAAGTAGAAAAAAGCTTTTTTTTTTCCCCTTCTTCATTGCTTGTCTTCTATTTTCCATGACAAATTTACCCATCACTGCCTAATTTAAAGGAGGGGAGTGCAATAGCATTGAGCAGCTCTGCATTTTGAAGCAGTTCATTGAAAAGGCTGAATATTTGGATATTTAATGGTGGTGACCTGTGTGTGTGGCAGGGTTTGGCTGTGCAAGGGGACTCTCCTGGCTGGGGTGGCACTGGAGCCCCTGTCACACAGGGGGACACCACAGCCAGCCCTGGCTCAGCACTGCCAGCCTCACTGGGAACAGGGCTGGGGGCTTTGGGGCTCTGGGGCTGATCCTGTGGCTTCCAGGAATTGTAATGGACCTGTAACCTTCCCCATGTGAGTGCTGAAACCAGAATTGTAATGGACCTGTAACCTTCCACATGTGAGTGCTGAAACCAGAATTGTAATGTACCTGTAACCTTCCACATGTGAGTGCTGAAACCAGAATTGTAATGTACCTGTAACCTTCCACATGTGAGTGCTGAAACCAGAATTGTAATGTACCTGTAACCTTCCACATGTGAGTGCTGAAACCAGAATTGTAATGTACCTGTAACCTTCCACATGTGAGTGCTGAAACCAGAATTGTAATGTACCTGTAACCTTCCACATGTGAGTGCTGAAACCAGAATTGTAATGTACCTGTAACCTTCCACATGTGAGTGCTGAAACCAGAATTGTAATGTACCTGTAACCTTCCACATGTGAGTGCTGAAACCAGAATTGTAATGTACCTGTAACCTTCCACATGTGAGTGCTGAAACCAGAATTGTAATGTACCCATAACCTTCCACATGTGAGTGCTGAAACCAGAATTGTAATGGACCTGTAACCTTCCCCATGTGAGTGCTGAAACCAGAATTGTAATGTACCTGTAACCTTCCACATGTGAGTGCTGAAACCAGAATTGTAATGTACCTGTAACCTTCCACATGTGAGTGCTGAAACCAGAATTGTAATGTACCTGTAACCTTCCACATGTGAGTGCTGAATTCAGAATTGTAATGTACCTGTAACCTTCCACATGTGAGTGCTGAAACCAGAATTGTAATGTACCCATAACCTTCCACATGTGAGTGCTGAATTCAGAATTGTCATGTACCCATAACCTTCCACATGTGAATGAATGCTCACCCCAGAATTGTCATGTACCAAAAATCTTTCACATGTAAATGCTGACCCCAGTGAGATACCCAGTATTTCATCTGCAGAGATTTTAATTTATCTGCTGGGATAGGTGTCCTCAAAAGAGCAGAACATCTGCCCTTTCCTCTTGACTGTGGAACACACTGAGTCATTTCTCACTTCAGAGTCATTTCTTTAACTCTGGAGTTCATGATATGCACTCAGAATGGATCAGCCTTTGTTTAGGTGGCCTGGGATGATGATCTGGACTTGGGCTTTTCCTCCTTGGACTTGGGCTTTTCCTCCTTGAATTTGGGTCCTGTCAGAAATGGAGGGGTTGTTATTGAAGATTAAAGTCAGCTTCCTTCTTTTTTTTTTTTTCTTTGTAAAGAGAAAACTGAAATAAATAAAATAGGGGTATTGATATATCACAAATGGAAAGAGTAAATGTGTCACTGGGGAGATGAGTGGGAGTTGAGAGCAGAGATAACTGCAGACATGAGAAGTATCTGTACATTTGGCTTCAGATGCTGAAATCTGTGCCACGGATTGATCCTGCAGGAATCATAAATACACATTATCTGTAATTATTCTCGAACTTCATAAACCTTACTTTAATAACATCCTTTGCATCATGGGTTTTTTTTTCTGAGGTCTTTTGTTTTTATGACACTGTCAGGCTTTTAAATTTTAACTCCAAGAAAATTGCTCCATCTGTTATGGATTTTGTCCCACCTCTGTTCTCTGGAGGTTTGGAGTTCCCTTTGCACAGTTCAGGTAGCAGGTTGGAAGGTTTCAATGTCTGAGGTGTTTTGTTTTTTTTTAAAGAAGATTGCAGGCTCTGAATTTACAACTTTTATTACAAATACAGTTTTGGGTGTAAAAAAATATTTGTTTTTTAACTTATGTGCTACAGGTTTTTTTTAAAATTTAAAGATATGATGTCAGATAGGAAAAATGTTCTTGTTGGATGGGTTGTAATGTGTTCTTTTATCCATGGACACAATCGAGTGGTGTTTGAGTTACCAGCCCTCCCATGGTTGCACACTGAGCTGGATCAGCATGGATATTGAAACTGTTTATTGGGTTTCTTCTGCTGTTATAAGTGTGATCACATTCCATGATGTCCTGAGGTCTTAAAATATCGAGAAACAACAGTAAGCAGAATTTCAAGTTCAGCTTTTCTGAAGAGCAGGAATTAAATGTAGGCCAGGGCATCCTTGTGCATTCCTGGTGGTGTGGGGGCCATGGGTTATGGGCTGGGGATGCAGATGGGTTTTAAACCAAAATTTGAGTGCACACTTTTATTTCCTAATAGCAAAAAACCCCCTCAACCTTCTCTCATTTCCATTAATCAAGTCTTCCCCACTTCCCTAAGGAGGTGGGTGCCCAGCTTGGGCTCCAGGCCAAATCTGCCCAAGTAAAACTGACTGGGCTTGTGGCCATGAGAGGGAATCCCAAGGGAAGCAGGAACATGAGTTTTAGTGAAAATCTCAAATATTCACTTGTCCAGAATAAAAGATTCCGTTTTCACGCTAGTGTGCATCTCCATACTGTCCTTTCTTTAACTTGCTTCAAAAAAAAGTAAATTTTAAATATTAAAAATAACACCAAACCAATAAAAATTCTCTGTCCTCTATTTCTCTTTTATAAAATGAAACTGGAGTGATTCTAAATAAATTCTGAGGAATTTCAGCCCTTGAGTTGATTTTTTTTCTCTCATCAAGTTTTAATTTGAAATTTCGCATTTGCTAATGACACATTTTTACTCTATCTGAAGATTGCCATCTACTGGCATATAAGAGCTTTTGGGGTCTGTTATTGTTCATAAATTTGAAAATGCAATAAAGTTTGTTATTTTCTCAGTTGATTTTGTTGTTTGCATTATGCTTTGCAGGGTGGGGGCAATAGTGGAGGAAACATTAGCAGCATTTACTTGATCTCACCAAGTGCTGTGCAATGTCTGCTTAATTAAAAGCACATTACAACAATATATATTGATGCTTCCCACATGAATGAGCTCTCTATTCCTCCAAATTAAGTCATATTTCATATTTCTATCCATTAAGAATAGAAGAACTCATTAATAAAAGGTTAAAAGTACACATTTTTTTCCTAAGCATTTGAAATGATTCTGACCTTCTGGTGTGGTAACAGGTACCTCAATAAACCACAGGGGGTAGAATTTAATAGTGTAATTCCAAAATTGTGGGAGACACCTCTCCTTCCCCAAGTTCATTTGTAGTTAATCTTGAAATTCTTTAAATTTCCAGCCCCTGATGCCTCCAGCACCCTCCCTGCTCAGCAGAGCACCCGGATTTCCAGAGGAAATTCATTTTCTGCCCAGCAGCTGCAGGGGCTGCAGGAATTAAACCCCCCAGGCTGAGCCCTGGCACACCTGAGCCCAGCACCAGGCATTGCTGGGTGATGGAATCACAGGTGAGCAGCCCAGGCTGAGCCCTGGCACACCTGAGCCCAGCACCAGGCATTGGTGGGTGATGGAATCACAGGTGTGCCCAGGCTGAGCCCTGGCACACCTGGGGCCAGCACCAGGCATTGCTGGGTGATGGTCACAGGTGTGGAGCTGCCTATAAGAGCCCAGGGTGGGCTGGGACTCGGTGTTCACTGGGGAAGCTCAGGACTCAGTCTGCATGGCAGGGACTGGCACTCTGAGGAGGTGAGAATACCCCCAGGATAATCAGAATTCTCTTTTCTTTGTCCAGCTCTTTGGTATATCTTGATGGTGAGGTTCTCAGTGTGCTGCCTTGCCTGTATTTTACATTTAGATGTGCATTTTCTCTAAGGAAGGACTTGAGTGCCTTGGGTGCATATGGCTTTGCTTTCCTTCCCAGAGATCAGGCACCTAAACCTCAGCTTTATCTGGGCTGGCTGTGTCCTGTGTGGAATTGCAGCTCTGTAAAGAGGCTCTGTGTTGGAAGGGGCTGTGCTGCTCTGTGCTGAGGGTGGTGTGAGGTGTCCTGGCCAGTGGTGATGCTGACCAGGAAAGCTGGGTGGGATGGGGTTCGGTGTTTGCTGGGGAAGCTCAGGACTCAGTCTGCATGGCAGGGACTGGCACTCTGAGGAGGTGAGAATACCCCCAGGATAATCAGAATTCTCTTTTCTTTGTCCAGCTCTGTGCAGGTGGGGTGGGCAGTGTGGGTGTGCTGCTGCATTTTCAGCTGCTCTGAGGGGCACAGGAGCTGCCCTGCTCTGGGAAGGTGCCCTGTGGGATGAGGGAGCCTTTGCTGTGGCTGCCTGAGCTTTATGGAAATGGAAAGGAAACAGTTGTATAAACCCTGTGGAACTTGCAGAGATGTTAACCAGAGCTGTCCTGGGGCTGCCTCTCTGTACAGGCACTGTGGCTGTTGATTTCCTAGTTGCTATTCTGATTTTATTGGGGATTTTTTACATTTCTGTGTTAGTCATCCTGATGGTGTTCACCTCTCTTAATATTTATTGCTCCTTTCTTATGTAAGAGAGCTTATCTGCAGAGAAGGATGAAAATAATGGTAAAAAACCATATACATTTACATAAAAACATGTTTTGAGGTTCTTCTATGTAAACTCTATGAAGGATTTTTATTTATTCTGGATGTGGTTGGCACCACACTTTGATTTCTGCTGGATAGAGAGTTGTCAGTTCCAGGCTGTAGATACATTTGCTGCTAATTATAAACAGCCTCCTTGGCTGCTGGAGGCAAGCAGCCTTTCCACCATTTGCTCACACAATCCTGTTTTACAGTTCTTTGGTGGGTATTTGGAGTGGAGAGCAGTGGGAGATTTATTTAGAGGCCATAAGGCTCGAGCCTCCAACCTGCAGCAGAGCTGGATGCAGAGAGTGAGAACAGAAATTTGCCTTTTCTGGGGTGGACTGAGGGTTTTTCTTGTGTGCACCAAATCCATGGAAGGCTCTCCTGACTGAAGTCCCCTGTGCCCAAGGGATGTGGCAGTGTGAGCCATCAAACCAGCTGCTCCCTGCTCCATCTCCCTGCTAAAAGGAAAATTCACCTCAGGTTTGGGGTTTTTTTTAACCTCTCATCGAATAAATATTGACTTTCTCAGTTCTTCCAGCAGCACCCTCTGAGAGGCAAGTGCTGATTCCCCCCTTGTGTAACAATTCTACAAAGTAAATGTGTGTTTACAGTGGAGAATGGAGCAGCACGTTCATGTAGTGATTGATTGACATGAAAATGCACTTCTGTGATTGATGAGACAAATGCATGTTGCTCACAAAAGCTCTGAGGAAATGTGGTCTATACCATACTCATTATTACAGATTTTTTTAGTGTGGAACTTTAATTTTTTTTTTTATTATTACAAGCAGTCAATTTACTTCCAATTATAGTACGAGCTGCAGTAGATCTTGCTGTGGTAGTGGTGGTTAATCACAGATCAACAGGCATAAATCATTATCAGACAAGTCTTGGCTGTTAAGAGCTGGACCCTTCATTAACAGAAACACCTGCATTGTTCTGGTCTCCCCCACAACACACAAAAGTCTCATTTTTCTTGAGATACTCCCAGTTCTGGCATTGGCCTGGAACACATTTCAGTGTCATTAGATGCACCGTGGACTGAAAATTCCCTTGCCTGTGGGAATTAGAGGAGTAGTTTGAAGTTTCTTTGCTGCTGACTTGCCCTAAAATTCCTGTCAAAATGCAGATCTGGAATTATTCAGGCATACACCTCTTCTGTGGATAAGTATATTAAAATGTGGTGGGATGAGAATGTTAAATATGGGGAGAGACTCTTTAACATATTTTAGTAGTGATAGAATCCTACCCTTGATGTGTCCTGAGCTGAATCTTAGCAAAAACTTCACACAGATAATTTCAAACTTGTGACTTACTGTTGCTCTTGTGGTTTGTTGGTTTTATTTTAATTTGCATTTTTTTTTCCTAACTGTTGGGATGATTTTGGATAAGATGGATCCAGTTGTACTTATGTTTGCTGGGTAGTTCTCCAGTGCACAAGCACAGGTTTTTTTTAAAGTGAGACTGAATAAATCTTTTGCTTCTGGTTATTCAGGGATGGGTAGAAAGAGGAAAGAAACTCACCTCCTTTTCAGCTGCTGGGTTTTTTTTTTTGTTTGTTTGTTTGTTTGGTTTTTTGTTGTTTTTTTTTGTTTGTTTGTTTTTTGGTTGTTGTTGTTGTTGTTGTTGTTTTTGGAGAGGTCCTCTTTTCATTGAAAACTGCTCCATCTTTTGAGAAAATAAATCCCTGCTGTGCTTTTTAAAGATAGTGCAGGCTACTTCTGGTGGTGATGCTTTAGCAGTGTAGTCATGTGGTTGCTGGATTCCATTGTTTGATAGTAAATAAACTTGTTAACAAATGAAATTAAACATGAAGCTGAATAACTGAAGTCTTTCCCCTGATTTGTTCAAGGCTGTGAAAAGGGATTGATTAAATAAATACCTGTTGCAGTCTGTGGGAGCCTGTGACTCTGAGGGATTTTGGGCCAGGATTAAAGCTGTTTACAGCTTCTGCTGAGTTTATTTACAGGAGGGTGTGCTCACAGGTGTTTTTCAGGGTTCTCAGATGTTTGACTGGTAGCTGTGCCCATGACTGTGACCTTTAGTAACAAACACAAAGGTGGGAAGGGGAAGCTGTGTGTTCTCCAATGCCCAGGCTCTCTCACCAACACTTGCAGGAGCACTTCTCTCAAAACCAGAAGTTTTCTTGCTGTGTTTTGTTTGTCTCAGTAGCTCCTTATCTGTGAGCCCACAAAAACGAGCCTGCCATGGATCATTTAGCATTTGTGTTTGGATTTTCACTCTGGAGTGTGGCTCAGATCTGCTAATGGGTTCTCCTCTGCCGTGGCATCTCTCCCTGGCTCTGCCCCATTGCCTCCCTGCTGGAGGATCTCAGAGCTGCCCTGCACTCCCTTTTTGTGAGTCTGGAAATTACCTGTATGGCCTTGGGATGTTTTTGTGCAGTTCTTCCATAAGTGGCAGAGCTTATAAAGCTTCCTTACCTCGTTGTGTCATGTCATGGATAAATTCATACATCAGTTAACCTCCTTGCTGTGCTGCTGTGTTAAACAGAACTGGGAATGTCCAGTTTTAACTGTGTGTTTAACTCTGTTCTGTGTTTTCTTGGGTGGAAGCTTGTTCAGTGAAAGCATTTTGTATATCTTCTACAGAACAGACATCTTATTCTGTACAGACCTGAACAGCTGTGGTTTAAAAAAAAAAAAAAAGATTTGCATAGCTCCTTTTAAAATTAGGAACTGTTGCATCTCTGTAGCAAGTTATGTGGCCTTGTTCCTTTTACTGGTAAAATAAAAAAGTTGATTGACTACCATATTTATTTTACCAGTTGATGAACCTTCCATCCCTAAAACTGGAAAATAGAACTTGTGCTGTAGAATGTACCCACAAAAGGGCATCCAAGGTCATGATTTGACCAATCTATATTTATGCAATATTTTGTTTATTGTATGAAAATTTGACCTCGTTAGCTGTAGTCCCTTTCCATCTCAGTTGTTATCTGAAGTGTATAATAATGAGGAGAACATCATCTCAATCTCTCAGTGCAATCAGACAAAGAGATTCTGTTGCAAACTCGGGGAAGGTTGTGTCCCAGATGGGAACAGCAAATTTAATTACTGACAGTGGAACGAGGATGAAATGTTTCTGCACGCACAGCTCTGGACAATGCACTGCTTCAAACCCAACCACTTGAGTTCTGCTACATTGGGCTGGGAAGAGCCAGAGGAGGGTAAATCCCCTAAACTGAGGCTGGGTGAGAGTGTGTGTGTGGCTGCAAGGCTGGGAAATGCTAATGAATTCATTGAGCCGAGTTGGTGAAATAGCTAAACATCTAAAGAGCAAATATCAAGCTCTGATATTTATGTAGAGACAGCACAGAAAAACTGTTCACATCGGAGAGGCCTGTAAAGAGGGTTTTTTTTTTTTTAAACACAGAGCTGGATTTTGGGTGTCTGCCTTACCCTGAGAGCTCACCTTGGTGATGATGGTGTGGTTTTTGCTCTGCATTAAACAAGTGTGGGTGCCTAAGGCAGGAGTCTGAACAAAACCCGCAGCTATAAACCCTAAAATCTTATCTGTGCTGCTGCTCAAGAGCTGTGGTTGGAGGCCACGTACCCAGGCTACAGCTGCAAAAAAGCCTGACCAGAAGTTGATTACAGGCTCTAATTCTTGCAGGAGTTGCAGAACAGCTGCCCCTTGGCATCTCTCTTGCAATCCACGAGATGAATCCCTCTGTGTGCTGGAGGTAACGACCTTCTGGATGCTTTCTAATAAAACAATGAAGAGCTGACTTTATCATCCTTAAAGCAAATTACTTCTGCAAAATGCTTTACAAATACCAAGGGTGCTCTTTAGATAGGGATGTCTTCTATTAAAAAGTCTTGAATATTTTTCTGCCTTTAAGTGGAGAAGCTTTCCCATGCCGATGAGGTGTGCAGGAATAGCTCACAGAGAGAAGGCAGGGGTGTTTTCTGTCTGGATCTGTGTTGCAGCACCATTTCAATAAAATGCAAGTCCACAGCTCTGTCTACAGGAGCTGTGCCACCAGATTGGTTTGGTTTAAATTGTCTTAAAGGAGGTGCAATAAATTAGGATTTATATTTTAACTTTGTCCTCTTCAGCTGATTACATCACTCCCATTTCTGTATATAAATGATCTTGGGTAAAGGTGATGGGATAAGTCCATCAGTGCCTCAGATGTCTCTGTGTGATGGGAAGATGACAGAGCTAACACTGCAGGACTGGGGTTGGGTGGGATGGACAGGAGGCATTTCCTCATCAGCTGGAATGCCAGAGCTCCTGTCTCAGGGTGGATTCTGGTGGTGCTGGAGCTGCAGGCAGCTCCATTCCCAAGTACTTCCCTCATCTGTTTATGTTAATATTGGATAACAAGGAAAACACGAGGCCTGGCCCCCTGTACCACCGTGGGCTTCCTGCTGGCTTGTTTATGCCTTCTCATCCCACAGGTTTGTCTGTTGTCATAGTTTCCATTTTCTTTCCGTTTTCAAAAGCAGGACAGGAGGTCTCTATGGAGACAGGCATCAGTTCCACTCCGTGCACTAAACTGTAGGGGTTGCTGTAAGAGCAGGGCTGTGAACAGGCTCCATCCCCTGTGGAAGCCATGAACATTGCCATGCTGACATCTCCAGTCCCCAGAGCCACCAGAATTAACATTTCAAGGTCGCAGCAGCTTCGCAGTAACAGCACTGCCTGCTCTTACCTTCATTGGAGCACAGCGTGGTCACAGACATCATCTCTGCACAGCACAATGCAGCTCCCAGGGCTTTGTCATTATCTGCAGGAAAGGCACCATCCCAGTGTGTTCTCAGAATGAGGACGTGTGAATTTTGTCTGAAATCAGAAAGCAAAATGAGATCCCAGTGACTGGGCCATGAGGGGGAAAATCTCTTCAGAGATGGCTTTGCCATAGAGGAGGATGTTCCTGAGTCTCTTCTCTGCTGTTTGGATGTGGTCACTCTGTCCTACCCAGAGCAGCTGGCTTGCTGAGCACTCTTGTATAAAAGATGTGACCTGTGTCTCCTAACCCCTGTGGGCAACAAATCACAGGGGACAGGGGGGATCTGTCTCACCTGCTGTCCTGTCTGGGGCTGGATGTTGTTGTTGTTGTCAGCCCTGTGATGGATAGAATGGGAAATGCTCTCAGGGCTGGCTCCAACAATTTTCCTTCCTGAAATGATGTGGAAGGTGTTCCAGGTGTAATTTTCAGAAGTGCCCAAGCAATGCAGGAACCCAAATCCATCAGTGGTGCAATCTCTAAGTTCAGGTTCCTGCATCCCTCACTGCTGCAGGTGTTCCTCTGTCACATTTTGGTTTGTGCCTATCTTCATCTGGAGTAGAGCTGAGAACCTAGGGACGTGTGTGTACATAAATATATATATATATATACACACATGTATTCCTCCCTGACTGCCTTTCATGTGTGCTTATCTGTAATCACAAATAGCTGTGCAGGAGAAGCCTTTGCTCCCAAGGCAGATAAAAAGGGGAAATCATAACTGCAGATGCTGTGAGAACAGAAGGATTGAATTGAGGAGGATGGGCAGAATCTGAAAACTCCACCAGACAAGGAACAAGAGATACCTGTTATTACAGGTTTCATTCTTTGCTCCCAGTGTGAATGGTTCTGATCTTCTGGAGATTTTACTTTGGGGTTCTGAATGAGCAGTTAGTCCTGATGCTGACTGAAATATAAGTTGGTGTTAGTTTACAGCATATAAATGCAGTTGAATTTCAAAACCAGTTTCCTGGATGGCATTCACCTGACTACCAAGTGTAGTTTAAATAGTACTCTGATTAAGTGGAATGTTTAAAAAAAACCCACAACAAATCAGTGACTGAAAGGTGGTGCTGTTTTGATCAATCTTATGACACAAATTTATAAAAAAAATCAAAAAATGTAGTTCTGGTGTCACATAAAGCATCCAAAGCTTACAAAAGCAGCTCAGCAGTTTCCTGAGAAGGCACCTGAAGCTGTCCCCAGCCTGTCCCTGGTACCACAGAGCTTTGTAGCACAGAGGCAGAACAGAGAGACTGTACAGGACTGGTTGTGAAGAAAAGGTCAGGGTCTGCTGTCTGATGAATCTGCTTTCTGTTAACCTCCTTGTGTGCTATGAAATTCAGGTTAATTCAGATGAAGCCATCAAGGAATCTTGCAGTGGGCAGAGGGTTGGCACGGTGACTCCAGGGCTGTGCACAGGTCACGAGAGGAGCAATCCCCAGGGCTGCTGGCAGAGATGAAATCTCCTTTTCCTCCTGCACTGGCAGCTCTGTGCCCGAGCTCCTTGTGCTCCTTGTGCCCACCTGGCACAGGCTGTGGGGCTGGCTCAGCCTGGAGCAGGTTCATTCCAGCTCCCTGGGAGCTCAGATTCTTGGCCGAGACAATTTAGGGGATTAAATCCACCTTTGTGTTGTAATCCAGTGTTCAAGGCTCCTGTTGGGGTACAGAGAAGGAAAAGTCTGCAGGGAGATTGGTTTTGTGTCCAGTGTGGGGCATCCTCTGGGGATATCTAGGAAAGGCCCACTGAAAATGTGGGGTTTTTTTTGTTTGTTGTTAATAAATTATATATTTATTATATGTACAATATATATTTGTCATATAATACATAATATATATTATATATAATATATACTATATTTATTAATAATATAATAATATTAACAATATTTAATAGTTAATTAATTAATTATTATTCTATTATCTATCTACATAATA